>JAOQIF010000311.1:0-85321 GCA_026260285.1 Colletotrichum sansevieriae
TCTACTGCTTTCTAGAGGTTTCTATACACAGTATATACAGTATTAATAATACTGTGTTATGTAATATACCTCTATATAGTATATAGGTATGTATTATAGTATATACTAGTATTTTATAATACTATAATATCTTATAACTAGGAATAATAGAAAGCAAACCCTGCTCTAGTTACTAGTTTTTACTCTAATACTATATAGAGTAGGAGTAGGTGTCTAGCTTATTTAAGGTTTTTATACCTAATTAGTAAAAAGCCTTTTTAGAAGCTAGTATAGAGTTTTATATACTCTCTAGCTATATTTATATTACTATTTATAGCGCGAAGCCTGCTTATATAACTATAATAATCTATAAACGTCTTATTATTAATAACCTTATTAAGCTACCTCGCTTATGAAAGGAACTTTCAAACCTCCTATAAGCGCTCTAAACTTGCTTTAAAGAAGTAGCTAAGGTAAATTATAATAAATAGATGTATAGTATATTACTAACTAAGAAATAATAATACAGAGATTAATCCCTTTAAAGTAGGTATTTACTTATAAATCTAATAAGAATAATATTATTAATTAATATAAGGTAAGGATTTATATTTAGAGTAATTAATAAGAGAAATTACCCTTTAAATAGACCTATATAATAACTCTTATTACTTATACCTTTAGAGTAGTAATAGTAATTACTATAAAATTTAACCTTAGAGTTAAATAATTTAGTATTATTAATATATTCCTAAATGCCTCCTAGGACCTAAATAAAGACCTTATTATTTATAAACTACTAGATAGCTTTAAGTAGCTTAGAAATTATATAGAACTACGCTATATACTCTATAAGCTAAGGGATATATTATTACTCTAGTATAAGGAGCTCTCTTTAACTCTTTAATACCTAGGCCTTATACCTATAAGTAAAGTCTTATATCTCTTTTAGTTAACTAATAAGAAGGTTCTTATTATCTTCTATATAGATAACTTCCTTATTCTTTTTATAGAAACTATGAAGAAATAATATAGAGAGTAATTACTAGCTTAAATAACATATATAAGTTAAAAGAATAAAGCTTAGTTAAATACTATCTTAGAATTAGAGTTATTTATAACTATGCTATATAAAAGACATACTTTTATATAACTAATATATCAAGAGGGTTATAAAGAAGTTTAACTTATTTAACTTAAGAGTATTAATAACCCCCCTTCTAAACCTATTAATTCTAAAGAGTAAAATAATAATAATACTATTAGAAATAAAGAGTTTCTAAGAGAAGATTAGCTCTATACTTTATATTATTATTATAATTTAACCTAATATTACTTTTATATACCTACTCTTAAGACTTTTAATAAACCTTACTCTTTATTACTATATTATTACTAAATAAGTTATATAATACTTATATTATACTTATTACCTCGTAATATATTTTAATAGCTTGGGGAGTAAGTAGGTATTATGGATTATAAGTAACGCTTTATTTATAAATAATAAGGAGATAAAGAGGTTATCCTAAGGGTATATAATCTTGCTCTTTAGAGGACTAACTTAATAAAAGGCTATTTAATAAATTATAGTTATAATATTAATAATAGAAATAGAGCTTCTAAGCCTTAGATATATTACTAAGGAGACTATTATACTTTAGAAGCTATTTAAGGATATTACTTTTAAACTTAGCAATATTTAGAAGATTTATTATAATAATTAATAAATAATTTATCTTATAGTAAGCAAAAAGGAATAGAGCTTAATTAAGCTATAATATATTAATATTTAGAATATATAGCTATAATAAGAATATACTAGAGGGTTACTTAATATGGTATATATATTAATAAATAATATAATAGCTAATAGTTTATAAATATTCTTAACTATAAGAAGTTTGAATAGTTCTATTCGCTCCTTAATTTAAAAGATATATAGAGAATAATTATAATAAATATAGGATACTTTAAATAAGTATAAGAAAGCTAGTAGCGCCTAATTCTTAATTAATTTATAGCTTACTAGCTAAGGAGTTTAAAGTTACTCTTATAGGAGTAAAAGAATATAACTTACTCTAAAGGGCTACTCGAAAATACTAATTCTCTACTATCTAACCTTAGAGGATTTACTTATACTAATCTATTAGAGAATAATATAAAAGTAGTAATACCTCTAGTAAATATATACTAATAAGACTACTAATTATATAATATATTATAATAGCTATATTACTAATAAGTAAGATAAGGTATAGGTATACCTATACTAATTACTAGGGTTTTAAATAGAACTAGGCCAGGAGATAGAGTAATAATATTATATATATTAGAACTACTTATTACCTTAAGAGTTCTACCTGAACTCTTACTGTTATTACCTTTCTTTATTATTATAATCTCCTCTTTCTAGATAATAATAGCTTTATAGAGTATAGCTCTCTAATAAGTAAGGGTTTATAAGTTATGTTAAAAGATAGTTATAGAAATACAGTATACATAGAGTCTTATCTTTCTAAGTATTAGGTCCTTTAAAGTCTTAGCTTTAATATATTAATAAGTTATAATAATAATAGGGGTATTTAGTTATTGATAAAGTATTTTCCCCTTATAACAATAGTTATACTTATTTATTATATTAAATAAGTACTTTCTATTTAATAAGCTTGAAAGCTTACTTAAAATATATTAAAAGTAGTGCTTATTAAATAGGAGTACTTACTTTACTTCTATACCTCTACTAGGGGGAGGAGAGCTAGGAGGAGGCTTTAAACTACCCTTATTAATACCCTCCTCTCTATTTATCTCCTTAGGGATTATAATAACAAGAGTTAGTAATATTTATATATATAGTTATAGGAATAAAGGGGTTATAAAGAGGTATAATATATTAAGAGCTACTTTCTTAAATTACTTAAGATAGTAATCCTAGTGCTTCTTAGGTTATAAACTCTTACCCTTAGAGCTACTCTTTATAAGTCTCTTCGTCTTTTTACTCGCTATATTATATATTAATATAAAATAAGCTTATAATAAGAAGGAATAATATATATATATATAACTTCATTATTACTCTCTAGGAGAGGAGGGTATACCTCTCTACCCCTAGCTTTATTCTTACCTTTAGTAGCGCGCGCCTTCTTAAGGGCTATAGCCTAGCTAGTTTTCTTTTTAGGAGGTATTTATAAATATATTAGTATATTAATATAGCTTTACATCGTTACGTAATATAAGTATATATGTATATATATATAATAGAGTTATTATTAAGGTAAAAGCTAGATATATATATAGTTACTATAATATAGATAGGGAAGAGTTAAGAAGGGAGGAGAGTAGCTAGGTTATTTTATTTAGAGTTAATATAATAATAGCTACCCTACTTAAGCTAATAAGAGATAGTAGATTCTATTATTATTAGTAAGAGTTAGTAAATAAAGGGTATTATAATAATAATAGTAATAATTTTAAAGGTAGAAAATTATAACTATTTATACCTCGCTTATATATAATATAAATAACTTTATTTTATTATTTCTTTTATCATTAGGCTTATGAATAGGTTATTTATATATATATCACTTTATATTTAGATATTTTAAGGGATACTACGTAGTTAGGCGCCTTTCTAGCTGCTACTACCTCTAGGGGGGTATATTATAATACCTTTAGTATTGCTGTCACAGTCTTCCTACTAGCCTGGGGCTACAGTAGGGGTCGCTAAGACTGCGAGTAAAATAAGGAAAAGAGCAATATAAGCGTGAATAATAATAAATATTATAATAGGTAATTATAGGTATATTATAATATATTCTATAATAGCTAAGCCTTCTAAGCTATCTACTAGAAGTCTCCTACTTAAAGGATAGGCGTTAAGCCTAACCGTGGTTATATAGAATACTATATAATAGCTAACTATATTACTAAAAGGCGTGTGATATATACCCCCTTTTTAAAAAGCAATTATCCCGATTGCTATATCTATCGATCTAGGATATATATGCTTAATATTCCCTTCTCTCCTTCTTTATATCCTAATTACTAGAAATCACTATAGTATTATTAATTAGGCGTTATACTTATAGAGGAGTATATCGAACTTAGATATCTACTAGCGCTTAGTAGTATCATTATTACTAATATCACTAGGCATAGGTTGCTTATTGCTAGTATACTAGAGACCCTTGATTATAGTATAGAGGTTTGCAATCTCGGTGCAAAGGCCTGCAATCTCCTTAGTCTTAATTATATTAATAGCTATATAAATCTTATTAGTAACTACCTGCTTAGATATGCTATTATTCTTAAGTTTAGCGAGGCGCTCCCTAATAGTATTAATATTAATAGTATCTATATTAGCTACGTTAGTCTCTATAGTATCGAGGCGAGGAAGGATTTCCTATCGGATGCTATTAATAATAGTATTAATATTACTCTTAGCCTTATTAGCGAGGTCCTTTGCATTTTTAGCATCCTTGCAGGCTAATAGGTCTATAGTAGTAATATTATTAATATTAATAAGTAGGGCGATAGAAAGGAGGTCGATATAGTTTATTATAATAAGGTTGCTAGTAATAATTCTATTAGTATAACTATAGGTATTATAAAAATATATAGCGAGGACCTAGGCGTAACTAGGGAGAAGCTTGCTATAGGTATTATTATTAATATATATATTATATGCTCGCTTAAGGGTATTTTAGATATATCTAACGTAGAGGTTAGAAGATATATTCTTAGAGGGCTTAATATTATTAAGGATTTTCTTTATCTCCTTAATAAGGATTGCATCGGGGTAGTATAGAAAAGCGTTATTAATATAAGCCTTTGCCTCGTCGATATGCTAGCGCTAGGCTATAGGGCTAGGGCAGCCCTTCTTAGGAGTCTTATAAGGGGTAGTAGCTATAGTTTTAGCTAGGGCGAGCTCCTTGATATTAGTAGTAGTACTAGCGATAACACAGACTAGCTTAGTAGCCTAGGTATTATTATTCTAAACGTTATTAGCGTTATTATTAACTACCTCCTTATATAGGGTCTTAATATCTATAATAAAGAAGTTCTTCTTAGCTGCCTATTTGCCCTTCTTATAGTCCTTATAGGACTTCTTCTTCTTAGTAGCAGACTTACGAGTCTTAACTAGAGTGCTGAGGTTAATACTATAGTTACTAACTTAGTTATTACTACCTTAGTTATTACTACCTTAGTTATTACTACCTTAGCATAGGGAAACGGGGTTAAGTACCTCGTTATTCTAGGGGTTAATACCCTCATCTTAGCTACTATTATTATTAGATAGGTGAGAGGATAGGACCTCGTAGTTATTAGTAACTTCCTTACTTTTAGAAGCTATTATTATAATAGTATTAGTTAGGCTAGCATTCGGGAGGCTATATTTAGCAGGTTAGGATAATATTATCACTTATTATAGGAGGTCTATCGGGTAATAATTAGTATATAAGAGAGAAGTAAATAAATAAAAAGTATAAGCATGCCTAAATAAAAGTAGGTAGGTATAGTAAATAGAAAGAAAAATATAGAAGGAGAGGAAAAAATTTTTATAATAAGGGTTAATAAGGAAGGCATATAAAAGTTAGTACCCTCTGCTCCTTCTTATTTATTTTAATATAAGATAGAGAGATCGAGGGAAGAGTATTTAATAGTAAAAAATAGTAATAATAAAGGGAAAATTTGCAATCCTAATATTAATTCAGGGTATATATATTTATCCTATTAAAAGGATAGGAAAACTATTTAGTTATATATAAGGTGCGCGCCTTCTTATAGCTCTTTTAATATCCTAGTTGAGGGGGAATTTAGCGTTATACTTATTAATAAGATTATTTATATTAGGTAATAGGGAGTCTCTTTATTCCTAGGTATCGTCTTTTGCTATAAAGCCTTTCTATTAGATAAGGTATTTAATAATAGGTTTATAACTCCTCTATAAAACTCTTCATTTAATAATATAGTTAAGTTCTTACTTCTTACTACTATTAACCTTAATAAGCTTTAGTAGCTAAGTTTTATAGTTAAATATATCTTCTCCCTAGGCTAGCTTATATAGCTAGGCTATAGAGAGGATTAGGTAAACCCGCTAGTACTTAGGAATATCTACCTTATAGGCGAGAGGACTAATAATATGCTTAATTCGGAAGGGTCCTATCTATCTAGAGGTCTACCTACTATTATATTATCTTAGCAAGTAGAATCCTTTACTAAGTTATATCTAGACTTTATCCCCTTTATTAAAAGTTATATTAGTATAGTAGTTATTATATCTCTCCTTATGCGAGGCGTTTGCTATATTAATAAGTAATAATACCTCCTTCTAAGATATCTCCCTGAGGATAATAAGGCTCTTAGTCGGGGCGCTTATTTATATAACTATATTGAGGATATTTCGTAGCTTAAATCCGAGTATAATCTTATTTAGTAATTATTTAATTATAGTAGATAGGGAGTTATTAAGATTATACTATAGGGTAGGTAGTATATCAGTCTAAAATATATTAGGGGATTTAGATATATAGAACTATATCGCGATTTTAGTAGTCTAGTTTATTCTTTCGCTCTACCCGTCTATCTAGGGGTAGTATACTCTTAAGAGGAGGAGCCTGATATTAAGGGCGTTAAATATCGCATACTATACTATAGAGATAAACTTAGGATCCCTATTACTAATAATATAACGTGGAATTCCCTAGTCTAAGAGGAAAAATATGCAGAGTAGGACTATTACCTACTTTTTTACTCTATAAGTTGAATATCCTACTAGAAGGATTATCTTCTTTAAGAATTTATATATTACTATTACTAATATATCTAACTCTAGGAAACCTAGTAGGGCGTAGGGACTTCTATAGGATAGCACCTTAGGCATATTAATAATAAAGTTAATAGTAATAGTATTATAAGCCCAACCGTGGTCACGTGGAATACCACGTGATTGTCACACGCCTTTTGGTGATATAGCTGGCCATCACGTGGTATTCCACGTGACTACGGTTGGGCTCAACGCCTATCCTTTAAGTAGGAGACTTCTAGCAGATAAGCTTAGAAGGCTCGGCTATTATAGAATATATCACGATATACCTATAATTACCTATTATATTATTTATTATTATTCACGCTTATATTGCTCTTTTCCTTATTTCACTCGCAGTCTTAGCAACCCCTACTATAGCCCTAGGCTAGTAGGAAGACTATAATATCTAGTAGTATAACCTATTCTTTTTTTTCCTTATCTAAGACCTCCCTTATATTGCAAAGACTCGCAGCGAGGTAGAGGACTTAGACTTAACCTCGAAACCCCCTCCTAAAAGTATTTATATACTAAAAGGAAGGAAGTTAAAGAAGCTAAAGAGATAGAGGTCTTAACTATTAACTTATATAGCTAACTATTCGAGTTTAACGTTAAATTAGTATAATAATCCCTCTCTTATAGAGGAATATTATAATATAGGAGATATAGCTAGAATTAGATATTATAACGAGGCTCGCAGGCTCTATAGTTTCTAGCAGGCTTATAAGGACTATAACTTTACCCTTAGCCTTAGCAAACGATTTCATAACTAGATAGCGAACCTCGCTTCTCTCTAATAGGATAATAACTATATACCCTATATAGATATCGTTAATATAAGCTAGAAGGCAAAAGCTAATCTATACTATTATTAGATACTCGAGCCTAATAACTCTATAACTATATTAATTAGCGTTATTAATATAATCATAGCTATAAGGGATATTCTAGCAATAGTAGCACTTTTTATGCCCCCGTTTAGAGAAGAAAGCCTTTATAAAGCTAGCGAGAGAATCACCCTTTTGCCCCCGAGAGACGAAAGAGTTGCAACTCCTATCTAATCTAGCTAGTTAGATATTAAACCCCTAGGACCTCCTATTAAAGCAAGAGCTATAGTAGATAATATTTATAATAAGAGCAGAAAAAACCCTGAACTACGAGTTATAGCGCTAGAAGATATTATTATAGGACTATTAGAGCGAAAAATCTATAGAATATTATAAATTCTTTATAATACTACTATAGGTCTACTAAAATAGGATATATTAGCAGGGAGGACCTAGCTGCTATAGTAGAATTTAGCGCTACTATTAATATTTTTACTAGTATCCTAGGGGCTCTACCCGGAGCTGCTATCCTAGGGTCTCGAGGCTTTACTCCTTTAAGTATTTAGCTAGCTCGAGGCTAATACTAGGGTATTATAACCTATAGGAACTCGATAGGAAGGTAGATTTGCCTAATAGTATAGTGTTTTTTAGCTAGATATTAATAAGAAGTATAGTATAGAGCCCGTCTTTTATAACTAGGATATTCTATACTATAAGGAGATAGATCTATAGATCTCTAGCCTAGATACTAAAACTACTAGCCTAGCTATAGCTTTAGAGATTATATAGAATTAGAGCTCTCTGCTATAAGGGAAAGCACTTAGCTAGTAGGAATACTAACTCGGGCTAATTAAATAATAGAACTACCTCTACGTAAGATATCACGCCCTATGCAATGCTATTAGGAGATATTTTATGCTAATCTAATAGGAGTCTATCTAATAGATTGCTATATATAGGTTTACTATAGAAAACCTCAAGGGAGATAGAGATATTTATAACTTTACCTAAAACTACTTTAAATATAGCAGGGCGTAGATAGGACTAACGTCTATAGTTAGCTAGCTATTAATAATCTTCTATAATACAATTAACCTAGAGCTTTAGCAATTCCTAGATAAACTAACTATTAGTAATACTCTTAAGGATTACCTTAATATAGCTAAGAAAAAACGCAAAGTAGTTTAGCATAGACTCCAGGCGCTAATTAGTATTAATTATATATTAGAAGAATCCGATAATATAATATAGAATAGTAATAAGGGACGATAGAATAACTAAGACTTCTAATAGGATAATCGTAATAATCCGCAACCCTAATAACGCTATTAACCTTAGCAACGCTTCTAGCGCTCTAATAACTATTAAAACTAGAAAGATCGCTACCTATAGAACTAGCTATAGAGAAACCCGGGTTTTTAATATTATATAAAATATAATAGACTAGGCTAGATAGACTTAGATGCTTATTATATATAAGAGGATCACGACGACGACCGTAATATTAATAACCTCGTCGATAGCAGCTATATCCTGCTAGATGTATAGGAAGTCCCCCACGATTCAGCTACCTTATTAGAGCAACTATACAAAGAGGAAATAGCAGGCTAGATAACGGACGTTATAGTTATAGCGAGAAGCCTACTAGCGATCTCCCTAACTACTTTAGTTATAAACTCTGCTATATATTACATTAATAATATAGTAAATTTCGCAGGTCTTATTATAATTCCCCTAGCGAATAACGCGTAGGTATTACTTAAGAAAAACCAAATTATTAATACCTAGGTAAAACTAGTAAAACGAATAATACTAGCTAAATAGATATATCTCCGCCTTAATATAAAAAGCGATAATATAGCTAGCTTAGAGGAAGTCTATATTAATATAAGCGCTTTAATAACTCTAGTTAATAGGAATTAGGTACTACGCTTTGTACGGAATCCTATGTTTTAAATAATAGAACTACGGAGGATAAATGCAGTAGACTTAACCTTTTAGATAATAGAGCAGGTTATATTCGACTTCTATATCCTAGGTATTATTAGCAATATGGAGATCAATAGCCACGTTATTATTATAGCTAGAGTTATAAACACCCTCAGAGCGAATCTTCTATTAGGAACACCGTTCTATAAAGATCACAGGCTAGTTATAAACTTTAATAAGGGCATAGTTAAGTTCTACTTAGTATATAGAATATAGTATCTAGTCTAGTTCAGGAGATAGCACCTAGTAACTAGACGAGTTAATAACACCTATACTATAGTTATTCCCCTATAGAGTGATATATTTATTATAACTAGCTTTATTAACCTCCCTAAGTTAAGCTAGCAAGGCTCTAATACTTAGTAGTTTTAATCTAGTCATATTAGCGCAGTTAATATAATAGTTATAGCAGATAACCCTAAGCTCGTCCTTATGCAAAATATAATAGATAGGCTAATAATAATCCTAAGAGGATAGTAGCTAGGCTATATTATTCTAATAGAAATAGAGGAGACTACTAACCTCGTTAATTACATAGATATTATCACCCTTATAGGAGGAGAATCAAACTCGCACCAGTTCTTATAATATAAATTCGATAGGGCTATAAGTAATATAGCGGGTAGTGCGTGGTTTATAACCCCACTTACTAAATCTAGCCTAGGACCGCCTTATCGAGCGGATAATATTCTATCTTATAGAATATCTAAGCTAAAAGATATCCTAGTTATATATAGTAAGAATAGAGTCGAGATTTGCAATTAGGACGCGGTTTTTACTAGTAGACTTAAGGAAATCCTTAATAACCGAGACGTCTATTATAATAAGGGGATTATACTTATACCGGACGATTAATATATATATATTAAGCTTATTAAAGGGTAGCAAAACCAGAAGGCTATAGTGAAGCCTTACCCTCTTAGTGCTAAAGACCTCGAAGTCGTTGAGAATATCTATAGCAAGATATATACTAATAGTAAGATAGTATAGGGTAATAGGCTAATCCTAGTTATCTATCTGCTCTTTATCGTATAGCAAGTAGTTAATAGTATAAAAAAAAGCAGGCTTATTATTAACTTTTACCCTCTTAACCGAATCACTATCCCGGATATATACCCGCTTCCTAACTAAGATAATATAATAGATACCCTTAGAGGGAAGAAACGCATAATAATATTTAATACTACTAGGTTCTTCTACTAACTACTAATCTACTCGAGATATTATAATAAGATAGTAGTAATAAGTCCCTATAGCATCGAGGTTTCTAACGTTATCCTCATAGGATTTAAGAACTCGCTAGCCTATGCCTAGCGTTTCATAGACCGCCTCCTATATAACTACTAGTACTTTACTCGAGCATATATTAATAATATTATTATTTTCAGCAATAATAATAAGGACTATCTCTAGCATATCGATATTATTCTCAAGCTCTTTGAGAATAACTACCTTTATATTAGACTTAAGAAATCCTTTATAAGGTTTCTAGAAGTAAGACTCCTTAGCTATATTATAAATGCTAATAGTATTAAATAAATAGAGGATAGGATCGCAGCCTTTAAGAACCTCCGCTTCCTAAAAACTCTCTATAATATTAAGAGATACCTCGGAATAGCTAGATAGCTATAATGCGATATACCCTAGTATAATATTATTACGATACTACTATAGGATAGAAAGACCTATCTTATTGCGAAACTCTATAATAAAAATATACTTCCTAATAGTCTATTAAAAGCAGTTCGAATAAAGAGGGTCTAAAAGGTATTATTCGAGCTAATACTAAGCGAGCAAGAGGCGTAGAATACCCTCCAGGAGAATCTCTATAACTAGGTTATAAGATACTATTATAACCCAAATAAACCTATATTTTTTAAGGTTAATACTTGCAAAAGTAGCTTTAGGCTTATAGTATTCTAACTAGGTATCCCATAGAATAATACTAATATATCTAGCAAAGATATTATATAAATCTACGTCTAACTAGTGCTTTTTCTATCTAAGGTTATATTACCCTCAGAAAAGCAATACTTTACTATAGAAGCAGAGGTAGTAATAGTAGTATAAGCTATAAAGAAGCTCTATAAGCTCGTATAATCGAATAAGCACCCTATATAAATTCTCATAGATCACGCAGCTACGAAGGGAATTCTTATATATACCTCGCTACGGACTATAGACCTTAATAAGGCTAACCTATAGCTTACGAGCGCTACGAACTACCTATTGCAATTTAACCTCAATATTACCTATATACTAGGGAAGCTTAATATTATCTCCGATACCCTCTTATACCTGCTATTACTTATAGCCTCAGGACGAGCTAATAGGTTTGAGGATAGCAACGTTCTCGTAGAAATAACCTATAGCGATAATAATAATAATAACGCAGGATTTATAAGCATTATTAACTAGTTAGCTGAGGAGTTATAAGCCTATGGAGTAATAGGGGAGATAACTATAAGCATTTCGGAGGACTTTATTACTAAGATTATAGATAATTATATTAATAACACGAGGTATAGCAAAATTCTTAAATAACTCCGATCCTAGCAGAAGGAACTAGGTAAGTAGTAGTTATTATTTAACGCTACTATTAAGGAAAATAGCGCTAGAGCTACTAGAAGAGCCCTAAAATGCCGTTAAATAACTCCTTAGAGTCTATTGCTAGAAGGGCTTATCCTTTATATAGCTATAAATAGCACCTAGAGACTCTATATTCCGTATAAGTCAGTACCTGCGATTCTCTACCTTAGTTATAACGAAAAACACTACTTTAGTATAGACTATATAATAGCAGAAATATCGACTTTTTAGTTTTATAATAAGAAGTCGCTCATATAACGATATATCGCCTACTGCAACTAGTGCAAAGAGAACTAAATCGACTGCTAAAGGCTACTAGGATAGCTATAACCTATCCCCGTCGTGGATATCCCTTATAATACTATTACTATAGACTTTATTACTAATATACCTAAGGTGCTATCCTATAGAAGTCCCTATACCCTGCTAGGTTTCCCGGAGTTAGATATATTAGTAATAGTAATATATAAATTCTCAAAAAAGATAATTATTCTTATAAGATATTCAACCTATAGAGCAAAAGAATAAGCAATAGTCCTACTCCGTATATTTTTCCTCTTAGACTAGGGAATTCTACGTTATATTATTAGTAACTAGGATCCTAAGTTTATCTCTATAGTATAGTATATAATATTTAACGCCCTTAATATCAGGCTCCTCCTCTTAATAGCATACTACCCCTAGATAGATAGGTAGAGCGAAAGAATAAACCAGACTACTAAGGTTATAATATAGTTCTATACGTCTAAATCCCCTAATATCCTATAGACTAATATACTACCTGCCCTATAGCATAATCTTAATAACTCCCTATTTACTACGATTAGATAATTACTAAACGAGGTTATGCTCGGATTTAAGCTATAAAGTATTCTTAATATAGTTATATAAACGAGCGCCCTAACTAAGAGCCTTATTATCCTCAGGGAGATATATTAGAAGGAGGTACTACTACTTATTAATATAGCGAACGCCTTATATAAGGAGAGATATAATAACTACTATACTAATATAACTTTTAATAAAGGAGATAAAGTCTAGATATAACTTAGCAAAGGATTCTACCTGCTAGGATAATATAATAGTAAATAGACCTCTAGATAGATAGGACCCTTCTAAATTAAGTATATTATTAATCCTCTCGCCTATGAGGTAGATATTCCTAAGCACTAGCAGGTTTACCTAATCCTCTCTATAGCCTAGCTATATAAGCTAGCCTAGGGAGAAGACCTATTTAACTATAAGACTCCGCTACTAAAGCCTATTAAGGTTAATAGTAGTAAGGAATAGGAACTTAACTATATTATTAAATAAAGAGTCTTATAGAGGAGTTATAAACCTACTATTAAATACCTTATCTAATAGAAGGGCTTTATAGCAAAAGATAATACCTAGGAATAAAGAGACTCCCTATTACTTAATATAAATAATATCGTTAATAAGTATAACGCTAAATTCCCCTATAACTAGGATACTAAAAAGAGCTATAAGAAGGCGCGCACCTTATGCATAACCGAATAGTTTTCCTATCCTTTTAATAGGATAAATATATATACCCTAAATTAATATTAGGATTGCAAATTTTCCCTTTATTATTACTATTTTTTACTATTAACTACTCTTCCCTCGATCTCTCTATCTTATATTAAAATAAATAAGAAGGAGCAGAGGGTGCTAACTTTTATACGCCTTCCTTACTAACCCCTATTATAAATTTTTTTTTCCTTCTATACCTTCTTTCTATTCACTATACCTACCTACTTTTATTTAGGTATATCTATACTTTTTATTTATTTATTTCTCTCCTATATACTAATTATTACCTAATAGACCTCTTATAATAAGCAATAATATTATCCCAACCTGCTAAATATAGCCTCCTAAATGCTAGCCTAACTAATACTACTGCGATAATAGCTTCTAAAGGTAAGGAAGTTATTAATAACTACGAGGTCCCGTCCTCTCACCTATCTAATAATAGTAGCAGCTAAGACGAGGGTGCTAACCCCTAGAATAACGAGGTACTTAACCCCGTCTCCCTATACTAAGGTAGTAATAACTAAAGTAGTAATAACTAAGTTAGTAACTATAGTATTAACCTTAGCACTCCGGTTAAGACTTATAAGTCTGCTATTAAGAAGAAGAAGTCCCGCAAGGACTATAAGAAGGGCAAATAGGCAGCTAAGAAGAACTTCTTTGCTATAGATACTAAGACCTAATATAAGGAGGTTATTAATAATAATACTAATAACGTTTAGAATAATAATACCTAAGCTACCGAGCTAGTCCGCGTTATTACTAGTACTACTACTAATATCGAGGAGACTACCCTAGCTAAAACCGTAGCTACTACCCCTCG
The DNA here is from genome assembly GCA_026260285.1 of Colletotrichum sansevieriae. Lineage (NCBI taxonomy): Eukaryota > Fungi > Ascomycota > Sordariomycetes > Glomerellales > Glomerellaceae > Colletotrichum > Colletotrichum sansevieriae. Next base: position 14,549 of record JAOQIF010000311.1, read on the forward strand.
TAAGACTCCTAAGAAGGGCTGCCCTAGCTCTATAGCCTAGCGCTAGTAGATCGACGAGGCGAAGGCTTATATTAATAACGCCTTTCTATACTATTCTAATACTATCTTTATTAAAGAGATTGAGAAAATCCTTAATAGTATTAAGCCTTCTAAGAATATATCTTCTAACCTCTATATTAGATATATCTAGGATACCCTTAAGTAAGTATATAATATATATATTAATAATAATACCTATAGCAAGCTTCTCCCTAGTTATACCTAGGTCCTCGCTATATACTTTTATAATACTTATAATTATACTAATAGAATTATTATAAGCAACCTTATTATAATAAACCGTATCGACCTCCTTTCTATCGCCCTGCTTATTAATATTAGTAATATTACTACTATAGACCTATTAGCCTATAAGGATACTAAAAATATAAAAGACCTTGCTAATAAGGCTAAGGGTAATATTAATACTATTATTAATAGTATCTAATAAGAAATCCTTCCTCGCCTCGATACTATAGAGACTAATATAGCTAATATAGATACTATTAATATTAATGCTATTAGCAAGTATCTCGCTAAACTTAAGAATAATAGCATATCTAAGCAGGTAGTTACTAATAAGATTTATATAGCTATTAATATAGTTAAGACTAAGGAGATCGCAGGCCTTTGCACCGAGATCGCAAACCTCTATACTATAATCAAGGGTCTCTAGCATACTAGTAATAAGCAACTCGCACTAAGCGATGCTAGTAATAATAGCACTGCTAAGCACTAGTAGATATCTAAGTTTAATATACTCCTCTGCTAGTATAATGCTTAATTAATAATACTATAGTAATTTCTAGCGATTAGGATATAAAGAGGGAGAGAAGGGAAAATTAAGTATATATATCCTAGATCGATAGAGATAGTAATTAGGATAATTACTTTTTAAAAAGGGGGTATATATTATATGCTTTTTAGTAATATAGCTAGCTATTATATAGTATTCTATATAACTATAGTTAGGCTTAACGCCTATCCTTTAAGTAGGAGACTTCTAGCAGATAAGCTTAGAAGGCTTAGCTATTATAGAATATATTATGATATACCTATAATTGCTTATTGCACTATTTGTTATTATTCACGCTTATATTGCTCTTTTCCTTATTTCACTCGCAGTCTTAGCGACCCCTACTATAGCCCCAGGCTAGTAGGAAGACTGTGACAGTGATGGCCGACTACATCACCAAAAGGCGTGTGATAATTGACCGTTCCTACCGCAGCATATAACTAATATTAGCTCTAGAATAACCTTTTTTTAGGGGTTATTCCTCTGACCGTGGTTATAAGCAACTATATTACGGCTACTCTCGTTATAATAGAACAAGCTCTTTAGTAACTATAAATATGGCCCTATAGGACGTTTCTCAACAGAAAGCAACGCCAGGTCTGGTTCTCACGCATTGCGAATCCTTCTGCTATTGCAGATTTTAGGATTCCCTGCAGCAAAAAAAACACCGGTTGACAGACTCATGCCCTTCAGCAAACCTTTCGAGAACGGGACATGCTGTGTCCGATGGACCTCGGAAATGACTTGAGGATGTTGGTGCCAAATAGGAACCGCACATAGGATAAGGTGGGTGCAGCGCGTACCTGAGTTCGAAAATGGGTGTGGGTTTTTGCATCGGCGATAAGGCGACTTAGGCTGAGCTATGACGTCATGTTCTCGCAAGTTTCCGAGAGTGGGCTGGGTGCCTGGCAAAGTCATGTGACTGCGTGTTGAGTGGCGACGCGGAATCGGTCGCGCTTTCCTGGGATCAACAACCAGGACCGGGAATCTTTTCTTCCCCTCAATCTCCATCCACCACCCCTGCCTCCAACACTTCCTCGAGTTGTCGAAGTCTGCGCACCTGTGTACTTCAGCAGCTGCCAATCGCGGCTCAAAATGTAATTTCTTCAGGCGAACTCTCGTCCGAACCCAATTGCTGACCCCGCCACAGGACTGCCGACCTTACCGCCACTCCAGTTGCCGCCAACAAGGGAAGTATTCCATCTAAGAGATATGCCACCCCTCAGTCTGTCGACAAACTCCACAAGCCGTTCAAGTGCCCTGGGTCCGCGACGCGAACCGTGTTGACCGACCGCCCCGCGCGAAAGAAAAGGAAGGTCGATTATAAGGGCGCAGATGGCGCCGTGGACGCCGACAAGCCATGGACCAATGCCGACAGACTCGCTCTCGCCAACCGCGACGTGAACAAATTCCCAGTCTTTCAAGCGAAGGACAAGTCAACAATCTTCCGCAAGGCTTTTTCCATACCACTCATCAACAAGAACTCAGCCGCCTACAATCCTAACCGCCCGCCGCCGACTCTTGGTCTGCGCACCGGAGCTACCTTCGTTGCGAAGCCTTTGCACGACCCAAGTGGCGAATTCGCAATCGTCCTTCACGATCCAACCGTAGACGACAAACCGAAGGTGCCGGAGAAAAAAGAAGAGACGACGGTTGCTGAGCCCGAGAAGATTGACGCGCCGCTTGTTCACAAGAGCTTGGCTGAGATTCTTGGAATCAAGAAAAAAGTCGAGGGAGAACACCCTCGTGTTCCTGTCGTGATCGATCCGCGATTGGCCAAGGTTCTCAGACCGCATCAAGTCGAAGGTGTCAAATTCATGTACAGATGCGTCACTGGCATGATCGAGGAGAAGGCGAATGGCTGCATCATGGCGGACGAAATGGGTCTCGGCAAGACACTCCAATGCATCACCCTTCTGTGGACACTTCTGAAGCAGTCGCCAGATGCAGGGAAGACCACCATTCAGAAGGCTATCGTCGCATGCCCATCAAGTTTAGTACGCAATTGGGCCAACGAGCTGGTGAAATGGCTGGGTGCCGATGCCATCACACCATTCGCGATCGATGGCAAGGCATCGAAGGAAGAGTTGACGCGGCAACTACGCCAGTGGGCTATTGCTAGTGGCAGATCAGTGACGCGGCCGGTGATTATTGTGTCCTACGAGACTCTTCGTCTCAATGTCGAGGAGTTGAAGCACACCAAGATCGGCTTGATGCTCTGTGACGAGGGCCATCGTCTGAAGAACGGAGACAGTCAGACATTCAGTGCCCTCAATAATCTCAACGTCACACGGCGAGTTATTCTGTCCGGCACACCCATCCAGAACGATCTGTCTGAGTACTTTTCACTCATCAGCTTCGCCAACCCTGATCTTCTTGGCACTCGTCTGGAGTTCCGCAAGCGTTTTGAGCTTCCTATTTTGCGGGGACGAGATGCTGACGCGGGTGAGGCGGAGAGGAAGAAAGGTGACGAGTGCTTGTCCGAGCTTCTGGGCATCGTCAATAAATTCATCATTCGTCGCACCAACGATATCCTCTCCAAGTATTTGCCAGTCAAGTATGAGCATGTTGTTTTCTGCAACCTCGCTCCCTTCCAGCTCGATCTATACAACTACTTCATCAAGAGTCCAGACATCCAGGCCCTTCTCCGTGGCAAGGGCAGTCAGCCCCTCAAGGCCATCAACATCCTCAAGAAGCTCTGCAATCACCCCGATCTGCTTAATATTGCGGATGATCTCCCTGGGTCAGAAAAGTGCTACCCTGAGGACTACGTCCCCAAAGATGCTCGGGGCCGTGATAGGGACATCAAGCCGTGGTACTCGGGCAAGATGCAAGTTCTCGACCGCATGTTGGCTCGCATTCGCCAGGACACGAATGACAAGATCGTGCTCATCAGCAACTACACACAGACCCTCGACTTGTTCGAGAAGCTTTGCCGTTCAAGACAATATGGTTGCCTCCGCCTCGACGGCACCATGAACGTCAACAAGCGTCAGAAGCTGGTCGACAAGTTCAACAACCCCGATGGAGATGAGTTCGTCTTCCTCTTGAGTTCAAAGGCTGGTGGTTGCGGTCTCAATCTCATCGGTGCCAACCGTCTTGTTCTTTTTGACCCCGATTGGAACCCTGCAGCCGATCAGCAGGCTCTTGCCCGTGTGTGGCGTGACGGGCAAAAGAAAGACTGCTTCGTATACCGCTTCATCGCCACGGGTACCATCGAGGAGAAGATCTTCCAGCGTCAGTCCCACAAGCAATCTTTGTCCTCCTGCGTCGTCGACTCCGCCGAAGACGTCGAGCGCCATTTCTCCCTAGACAGTTTACGGGAGCTGTTCCAGTACAGACCAGGCACGAAGTCCGATACTCATGACACGTTCAAGTGTAAGCGGTGTAAGCCCGATGGCAGGCAATATATCAAGTCGCCTGCGATGCTATACGGTGACACGAGCACGTGGAACCACTTCGTCAACGAGGGATTGAAGCCGATCCAGGATTTGCTGCTTCGGCAGGAATGTGGCGAGCCTGAGGTGTCGGCGGTGTTTCAGTATATTTCGCATTAGATGTTTCATATGGCTTGCATTATTTTGACGGGGCGGTCTGCATTCAAACCATTAGGCTTGTACGGCGTCAAGGTTTTTCTTCGAGGTTTGCGATGGTGTTTGGGGCGGGTGCATGCTATACTTTCCTTGGAACGCTGGTGACTGACCCAGGTTCAAATACATCATTTGCGGCTCAAATCACTTTTGACGAAACGTGGATTCCAGTTGCTCAGTACGAATCAAAACCAAATTCACGCTATGTAGAACCGACTTGTCTCTAATGCTGTGTATGACGTGTATGTGTAAAAAGTCTCTCCCTGTCTACAACTCGTCTATTACATGAGTCTTCTCCGCAGGCGGCTCCTCCCAGTTTCGACTCTTGGTATTCTTCTCTTCGACAGTCCTCCCGCCCTCGCCCTTGGTCTCTTCCCCCTTGGGCGCCTCAGCCGGTAGACCCTTGCGCTTACGATCCAACGCAGCGATTTCGTCATCGTACACGGTCCATTCCGGAACCTGGCGGCGCGCGCGGTCGAGCTTGGGCTCCTTGGTCTGCGGGTTGTTGCACAGATCGATCGTCTTGGCCTCGCGCTGGCTCTCGTCGGAACACCACGTCTCGCACCATAGCCACTCCTGCGGCAGGCTGTGAATGGGGATCTGGAACTGCATGTGGTTCGGCAGGTCCTGGTCAAGATTTGCCAGGGAGTTGGGGTCTGCGCTGAGAGAGTGGTACGTCTGACGCAACCTGTCCCCGGCGGCGAGCTCGCGAAAGCGACGCAAGTCGACGACGTAGAGAGCCGAGATGTGGTAGGGTTGACCCCGGAGATAATTAGCCCAGTAGCCCTGCTTCCAGAAGCGGAAGCCCTCCATCTCGGTACGGGAGTCGCACATGGGCGTGAAGCCGTAGGGTTTGCCCTCGAGGTCATGATTGACGAGGTTGATCATGTCGGTGCGAACGATCTGGTCCGCGTCTACGAAGATGACCTTGTCGAGGGAGAGGGGGAAGAGGACGTCAAGGAAGAGAATCTTGTAGCCCCAGATTTCGCGTTGTTTCTCCTTTTGCTGGCGGAGCCAATGTGGCCACTTGAAGGTCACCATCTCATACTTGAACCCGTACTCCTTGGCCATGTGCGGAATGAAGTCTTTGAAGGACGGCGACAGGAACTGCTCGATGAACCAGAACTTGACGGTGTGTTTGGTGTTCTTCATTACGCTAACCATCATGATGTTGAGCATTCGCTCGTATAGGTGGCCGCTGGCGACGGAGAAGATGTTGATCTCGGCGTGCTCCTGGTCCGAGACGGACTTGGTCTTCTTGCCGAGGATGCCTTCAGCAAACTTGAGACCACGGCCAACAATGCTATTGTCTTCGGTCGACTCCGCCAATACATCGGCCTCTTCTTGGCCTGGCTTGCGCGAAAGACGGGGATAGAGAGTTGTGCCTTGGAAGTCCATCAGCACCACCTCGGTGCCCTCATCACCAGGCACTGGCGTCCAGCCCTTGGCGCCAATGGAGTTGATGGTGTAAATGTCTGAGCTCCTTCCTTGTTTGAGCTGGATATTGTAGAACCCTGGATTGGCCTTGAACTGGAAGTAGCCAAGGTTGGCCATGACAATGGTATCTGCGAAATGAGGTTCTTTTTCGGTACCTAGAACGAGCTGTGCACCGCGAGGAGGCTGTGTTGCTCCACCCTCGCGGGAATGGCCTTCAATGAGAATGCTCTCCAGCTCGTAGGAAGCGTGGACGTTGGTCTTGATGGAGCTCAGTTTGATGTTGTCAGGGTCATGCACGGAGATCTTGGGCGCAACGAGCCAAGAAGGAGGAACGTCCATGCCAGCGTTGAGAAGCGCTTCAGAGGGCAAGCCTTTGAAGGAGGCTTCAAGTGCTCGCACGTTTCCGGCCTCATCGAAGGAGGGCTCGGATGCCAACACGTAACGGAAGAATCTCTTTACGGGCAATTCGTCAATCTTGTCCTTTGGGTTGAGGAAGAGCTTCAGGTAAATTCCTTCCAGTTCTGAAACAACCTTCAGAATGGGAGCCCATCGTTGAGCCTGCTCACTAGCAGGGTTAAGAAGACCAACCAGCTGGATGCTCGAAGCTTCGGGGTCGCCAACTTCAATGGCGGTGTAGGTCGAGTCCCAGGTATCGTAGGCGCTGACCCGCATCGAAGGCGCTGATTCGAAGATGCCTTCGGGAAGGTCAGACATGCCTGAGAGAGCCGTGACAGAGGTGATCTTGGCGGCTGCCACGGGCCCAGAGATCCTGTCAGTCAAGCCAAGATCATCAACAGCGGCGTAAACCGGGAGGATGCGAGCCTTTTGTTCGAACTCGAGAAGATACTGGAAGTCATCACTCTCAAAAGCCTCCTCAGCGGTGAAAGGTCCAACTACGCGTCCATTAAGAATTAGCGCATTCGATCCGGGCTTGATAGCAGCAAAGGACAGGAAGTCGTTCAAGGCTGCCGCATGCAGTGCGTCCTTATCGCTGCCCGCTGCTTCGACAATCGCCTTGATGTCAGCTGGAGTTTCCGCCTTTATGGGCTTATCGTCGTTCTTCAGAGCAGCGTTCACCGCATAGGCCGTGGCAGGGTTTTCTGGGTTGTGAAGAATGTCCAAGCGAATACCAGGGTTATTACGACGAAACTCCAATGCGGACAGGAAAAGCTCGATTCCAGCGTCCGTGGTTACGTCGGCTACGAGGGTGAGAACTGCCCAATTCTCCTTAGTAGAGTCTGCGAATGCTTCAACGACCGGGATTTTGCTGAAAAGGTCGTCATGATCGGTATAGATCTTGTTGACGTCCAAGATCTTCAGAGCCTTGTCATCCTCAGGGTAAATGTACGTATTGCGCCTCTTGACAGCCTTCTCGATGAAAAAGTCCGGAACCCACATTTCGTCATCAATCATGCCCATGTACACGGCTCGCTGAATGGTTTGCAAATCATTTGCAGCTTTCAAGCTCATCGCCTGCAGCCATTTGCCCTCTCTTGGGACTGGAACGCCATCAATAAAGACAGGTGGTATGGGAGTGTTGGCATTCAGTCTCTTAGCCCAGTGCTGAGCGAGCTTGACGACCTGTTGGGCCCCTTCGGAATGCAGTACATCATCGAATGAGACAGCTGTAGCGTCTGGAAGAAGGCTGCGATCTTTGATGGCCTCCTCAAAGACGCTCGCATCGGCCTTGTCCGTTTTCGAGTCTCGTAGGGCAATGTCCAAGTAGTCGACAAACGCGTCCATGCCGTAGCTGTCCAGGATGTAGTAGAGGATCTTGGTGATGCCAACAGCCTCGTCGGTGGGCGTCAAGGGGACCAGTCCAAAGCGGAGCGGAAGCTTTCTTTTGACGAACGAGTTGAGCTGGGCGACAACGGTTAGGTCATCGACCTTAGAGAAGTCGACGGGGACAATGAGGTTGAAGATGTCTCGACGAATTGGAGGGAGCTGACCAGGGTATACGCGTTGAAGAAGCTAGAACGAGTAAGAACAATCCAATGGTTGGGGGACCGATCTCAACTCACCGACATCAGGTCCGTGGGATAGTTCTCGTACTGCTCATCCTTTTCAAGATCATTGAGGAAGATGATCACCTTGCCCTCTTCAACGTCGTCCGTCCAGTCAAAACGAGGAGGCTCGTCGTCAGCCTTCGACTCGGCAACCTTTGGGTGACCTAGAAGCGCAACAGCCTGGCCACCTGAAAAGCCCAGGTCCCGAACGCCATCTATGAGCTTGCGCTCACGACGAAGAAGGTCAATCAGGGTGAAAGCCTCGATTTGACGTTCGATCAGTTGAACACCGTTCATCCAAAGCACGTTCATGCCGCTTGGCACGAGCTGCTGGCGGTTCTGTTGATGCTCAGCGAGGAAATTTGCTGATACATTATGAGCAGCAATCGAGGTAGAGAACTTGGGGAAGTCTTGAGTAAGCTTGATCAAAGCTTCGAAGGGGTTCTGGTTCTGCATAATAAATGAAGCCGCCTTCAAACCAAGCTGCTCGAGTTCTGACTTTGCTAGGGGCTTTAGGTCTGCTACGTCTTCCTCGGCATCCAAGACCTCCTCGGAGGTCATCCTTTTCTGGGTATCGTCGGTGTGAGCTTCGCGATCGTCAATGACGATATAGTCCGTCCGCTTCAACGCTAGCTCAACACCGTAGCCGCTGACGGGCAGTGCCTCCTCATGGCTACTTGCTGGCTTAGTGTAGCGCACTCTGTATTCGATCTCGCCATTGCGAGCCTTTCGCGCCAGTACATCGTGGAAAGCGCCGAATGTGGCAGTGGTCGGGTCTCCGTAAAGCACTGCCTCGTCGCCTGAGCCTAACGTCCGGTCGAAGGGTAGTGTCTTCGCATCGGTCAATTTCGTGTCTTTGGGGCTGTCCAAGGATGGACTGCAGTACTGCTTTCCTCGTAGCTCGGTCCACACTTCGCAGCCATCCTGGGCTTCGGACTCAAGTTTCGGTTCGACAGCGGTTCGGTAGTATTGGTAGTGAGCCTCGACTCGCGGGGCGGCCGTTCTAAGGGACAGGGCCAGCTTAAATGTTGAAAGGGCATCTGGAGTGGCAATGTGTCCCTCATCCCGCAGGACTTGGAGGAACTTGTCGTAGACTTCCTTGTCTGTCTTAGAGTCGATGAAATGCCCGCTGGCAATGCGGTCAAGTAGAGGAAAGTAGCAAGTTGCGTTTTCAGACGCGGCGGTTTCTCTGCGAAAATGAGGTTAGTTCCCTCACAATCGTCACTCGCAACGGGACATGACACTGGAATTTAAGCTTACAGCAGCTCGAGGATATAAGGGCCCGACGGGAATGCTGCCTTCATGTCCACCGTCACAGAAGGAACTGCCGCGACATTGACTGCTGCCAGCAATGTCAGGGCAAGGCCCATTGGCAGCTGAGACGGGCGCACCATTGTGTAGAAGGAAATGCGACGGCCTGCGCGGGCTGCCCTCCCAAATGGTTGTTGCGTTCAGTTGGTGGTTGCGATGTTCTCTAATGCTCTCGATGGAAAAGAAAACCGTATGATTGCTTTCGAATTATCATAGACGAGTAAATAGGGCTAGGACGCCTGGTTCTTTATCTGACGACTCCGATCGCACGGCATTCGTTGCGAGAATATTTGGAAGAGTTCCAGAAGTATTTCCGTCTAGGCCCAGCGAAGTAAGGTAGCACATTGATCAAGGTGTAAGTGAAGCCCGCCTTCTGAACACATTGTCAAAGGAGCTCTCTCAAAGCAGATTAGCGCTGCTTTCTCCAGGGGTCGAAGACACACGCGAATGCGGCAGAAAACCCGCCTGCTAGAGGGGCAAAGCTGGCCTGACACGACACCTTCGGAAGAGGCCCAGTCCACAGTGCCCGGACGGTGAGATGCCGGAGCCCGGCGGAACTCTCTTGCGGCAGCTCCTGTCAATCAGTGCCATTGAGGACCCACTTCTAACCCACCCTTTACAGATGGCCACGAAGCGGAAATGTTACTATTACCTAGGGGCCTGAGACGAGGAAGTGGCCTTTACGTATCTTGTCTACATCTGCGTCTCCAACCGCTCCTCACCGCGCCTCAACTCTTCGTGACCCGTGAATGTCACTATCTTCCCCGACACCAGCTGCACCTGATTCTGGTCGGTAAGCTGGCCTGCACCTGAACATTTCCCTCTGGGGTGCCGCCTGTTTCTTTAGTCGGTTACTAGAAGCTTTGGCTTCACCTCCCCGCCCAAAATGCAGGCCTCCTCGGGCATGTTGACCAAGGTATGTCTGCACCTAGCGCATTGAGTTGAGACGCCCCTGTGGATAGTCTCGATTGCTCACAAGCATTGCAGTTCGAGTCAAAGTCCTCGCGCGCGAAGGGTATCGCCTTCCACCCGAAAAGGTGAGCCCTGCAGCCTCTCAGCTTTCCACCGCGAGCTGCCCCTTGCTGACGTATAGCTTTCAGACCATGGATTCTCGTCGCCCTCCATTCATCCACCATCCAGCTTTGGGACTACCGAATGGGAACACTGATCGATCGGTTCGAAGAACACGATGGCCCGGTTCGAGGAATTGACTTCCACAAGACGCAGCCACTCTTCGTATCAGGAGGCGACGACTACAAGATCAAGGTTTGGTCTTATCAGACCCGGCGGTGCCTTTTCACCTTGAACGGGCATCTCGACTACGTCCGAACTGTCTTTTTCCATCACGAGCTACCATGGATCTTGTCAGCTTCCGACGACCAGACCATTAGGATATGGAATTGGCAAAATCGCTCCCTGAGTGCGCAGTCCCCCCCCACGATCCCTTGATTGCGATTCACGCGGTTGGCTGACCGTTATTTGTAGTTTGCACAATGACAGGACACAACCACTACGCCATGTGCGCTCAGTTTCACCCCAAAGAAGACCTCGTCGTCTCCGCCTCTCTCGACCAGTCCGTCCGAGTCTGGGACATTTCCGGCCTTCGCAAGAAACACTCTGCCCCAACATCGATGACTTTTGAAGACCAGGTCGCCCGGGCGAACCAGAACCAGACCGATATGTTCGGCAACACCGATGCTGTTGTCAAGTTTGTTCTGGAGGGACACGACCGCGGCGTTAACTGGGTTGCGTTCCATCCAAATATGCCACTCATTGTGTCTGCCGGCGACGATCGCCTCGTCAAGCTATGGCGCATGAGCGAAACGAAGGCCTGGGAAGTCGATACGTGTAGAGGACACTTCCAGAACGCCTCAGGCTGCTTGTTCCATCCCCACCAGGATTTGATACTTTCCGTCGGCGAAGATAAGACTATCCGTGTCTGGGACCTCAACAAACGCACCGCAGTGCAATCCTTCAAGCGCGAGAACGACCGATTCTGGGTCATTGCTGCCCATCCCGAGATCAACCTGTTCGCCGCTGGCCACGACAACGGTGTGATGGTCTTCAAGCTCGAGAGGGAGAGACCAGCATGCGCCGTCTACCAGAACAATCTTTTCTACATCACTAAGGAAAAGCACGTCCGGTCCTACGACTTCCAGAAGAACATAGAGAGCCCAACCCTCCTGTCCCTGAAGAAGCTTGGTAGCCCCTGGACCCCTCCCCGAACTCTCTCCTACAACCCTGCTGAGCGCTCCGTTCTGGTTACGTCGCCTTCCGATAGTGGATCCTACGAGTTGATCAACCTTCCGCGAGATGGTTCTGGTGCCATTGAGCCTACCGAATCCAAGCGCGGCCAGGGCAACTCGGCAATCTTTGTCGCCCGTAACCGCTTCGCAGTTCTGAACACCTCCAGCCAGACTATCGACATCAAGGACTTATCTAACAACACTACCCGATCTTTCAAGCCCCCGATCGGAACCAGCGACATTTACTTCGGCGGCACCGGTAACCTCCTAATCATCACCCCCACTGCTGTCCACCTCTACGATATCCAGCAGAAGAAGAGTGTTGCCGAATTAGCTGTCAATGGTGTCAAGTATGTTGTTTGGTCAAACGATGGTTTGTACGCCGCGCTTCTGAGCAAGCACAACGTAACCATCGTCACGAAAACTTTGGAACAGGTCAGCACTCTCCATGAGACGATCCGTATCAAGAGCGCGACCTGGGACGACGCTGGTGTTCTGTTGTACTCAACTCTCAACCATATCAAGTACACCCTTCTCAATGGCGACAACGGCATCGTCCGTACTCTAGATCAGACCGTATACCTGGTTCGTGTCAAGGGTCGCAACGTCTACTGTCTCGACAGAGCCGCCAAGCCCAAGGTTCTGCACGTAGACCCTACCGAGTATCGCTTCAAGCTTGCTCTCGTCAAGAGGAATTACGAGGAGATGCTTCACATTATTCAGAACTCCAGTCTCGTCGGCCAGTCCATCATCTCCTATCTTCAAAAGAAAGGTTATCCCGAGATTGCCTTGCAGTTCGTCCAAGATCCTGCTACAAGATTTGAGCTCGCCATTGAGTGTGGAAATCTCGATGTTGCTGTTGAGACGGCTAAGGAGCTTGATCGCCCTAAGCTTTGGCAGAGACTGAGCTCGGAAGCTTTGGCCCACGGCAACCACCAGGTTGTCGAGATGGCCTATCAGAAGCTCAAGCAGTTCGACAAATTGTCATTCCTATATTTGTCTACTGGTGATCACTCCAAGCTTGCCCGGATGGCCAAGATTGCCGAGCACCGTGGCGACTTCACTGCTAGATTCCAAAATGCCCTGTACCTTGGCGAGGTTGAGGACAGGATCCAGATGTTTAAGGAGATTGACCTCTGTAAGCCGTATCCTGCACTGCAGCAATTCGTCGCTAACGTTTGACAGACCCGTTGGCATACATGACAGCCAAGTCCCATGGCCTGGATGAGGAATGCCAAGCCATTCTGGAGGCTACCGGCTTGACCGAGGACCAGCTGGAGGCTCCGACTATTGGAGAAGCCCTTATCCCTCCGAAGCCCGTCGTTCCGACCTTCAAGGCCAATTGGCCCACAAAGGCAACGTCGGTGTCCGTTTTCGAACAGGCTCTCCTCGGTCAAGTCGAAAACCTGTCGTTAGAGGACGCGCCCGCGGCTGCTAACGGATTCGAGGACGCTGTTGAAGATGACACTGCTAAGAGGAACGGCAACCTCATCGATGCGGACGATGACGATGATGCCGCTGGCTGGGATCTGGGCGACGACATTGTTCCCGAGGTCGAAAGTGACTTTGTGAACGTTGACAGCGCAGAGGCTGGCGGTGCTGGAAGCAGCGAGGCTGATCTCTGGGCCCGCAACTCTCCTTTGGCAGTGGATCACGTTGCTGGTGGCTCATTCGAATCCGCCATGCAACTCCTGAATAGGCAAGTGGGTGCTGTTAACTTCGCGCCACTTAAGCCTCGCTTCCTCGAAGTTTACCAGGCAACGAGAACGTATCTGCCAGCTTCCGCGGGTCTGCCTCCATTGGTTAACTACGTCCGACGCAACGTTGAGGAGACAGACCCTAGAAAGGTGCTGCCAATCGTACCTCGGGACCTCGAATTCCTCGCTACCAACGATCTTCAACAGGGCTACAACTCTATGAAGACCAACAAGCTTGAGGACGGCCTGAACGTCTTCAAGGGCATCCTGCACGCCATTCTCATCAATGCCGTGTCCAGCGAGAGCGAAGTTGCGGAAGCGAAGAAGCTTATCACTTCTGCCAGCGAATATGCTGTCGCTATGGACATTGAGCTTAGCCGTCGCCAGCTCGGCACCGGTCCAGAACAGCTTAAGCGCAGCCTGGAGCTGTCCGCCTACTTTACAATCCCTAAGATTGAAGTTCCTCACCGTCAACTTGCTCTCCACAACGCGATGCAACTGGCGATGAGGAACAAGAATTACAACTCGGCACTAAGCTTTGCTAACCGCATCATCGCGAATGGCGGTTCTAGCAAGCTGACTGAGAACGTAAGTACCACTTCATCTCAATATTGAGGCCCATGTGATCTAACAATCAGGCAGGCCAAAAAGGCAAAGGCTCAGTGCGAGCGCAACCCTTCGGATACGATCGAGATTGAGTTTGACCAGTTCGCCGAGTTCGAGATTTGCGCCGCAAGCCATACGCCCATCTACAGCGGCACTGCGTACGAAGAATGCGCTTTCGACGGCTCCAAGTACCATACCAAGTACAAAGGAACCGTGTGCAAGGTATGCGGGGTGTGCGAGGTTGGCAAGCACGGCAGCGGCTTGAAGCTCTTCGCGTAAGGGAGTAGTGTAATGGTTTTCAACCAGCTATGGACAACTGCTGGAGGTGCAGCGTTCTCAGCCAGAAGTGGGCGGCCTTGGGAAAAGTTACTGTAGACAGGGCCGAAGGCCTGAATGAGTCCCAGACTTTTGATTGTTAGCAATAGTTTGCGGGAGACGAATATATGTCATCATTTGATTATTGCACTAGTACCGGAACATTACCACGTCTTCGCAAATGTTCGTCTTTTTCATCATATTCATGACGTCGACAGTTAACTAACATGCGACTCTGAGGCACTCCATATTCCCGGCATCACCACTGTTCATCGCATGTGTTCTTGGTGAAACCGTTAAACGCCGAAGTCTGGATACCAGCGTGAATGCCCCCCCACTTAATGGTCTACCGCGTGATATTAGTAGTACAGGAAAAATAAGACGTCCCCTTCTGAGCTATGCTCGCTCTTCACACGATGGTCTCGAGTTCTCTAGCGTAGCCCAGTGTGTTCTCTATCACCATCTGGCTCATCTCCTTCTCTTGAGTACCGTCCTCGGCGGCGTCCTCTGTAGTGTCGGGAAAAAGAATCTGTCCGTCCTTCAGAATCCAGCCGCGTTGTTGGGCAAAGGAGATGACGTCGCCCTCGGAGTCGAGGAAGAGGAGGGACTTTGCGGAGCTGATGGGCAGGCTGGGGTAGGCACGCTCACTGCTGGAAGCAATTTCAGAGCGGATCTGGAAGGTGAGAATCTGCAATCAATGTCAATACAGGCTATTGCGACAGTGGAGCATTGGTGAGCCTGGAGTCATGTTACCTCTGAAAAAACGCCGTACTCCTCGCAAGGCACATCGCGGCTCTTCATGGCGTTCCAAACACGATCGTAGCTCCCCTCCATCAACCATCTCTCCAGACGGATCGGGTATCCCAAGTACCTGTCTCCCTCAACGGCGCCACTATCGCCGCCGCCCTCGCGGTTGGCCAGACTCTCGAGCTCGGAGTGGAACTCGGCGTAGCGGCCCTGGGTGAGCAAAAGCAGCAGGTACAGACCAGTGACCTTGTTGCGTTCAGGAACGTTGGGGGGGAGCACATTGGAAGGCAGCTCGTAGAAGGGTTGGAGCTGCTGGACGTAACGGGTGAAGGCGTCCGGGTTCTTCGCACGGATGGAGGCTAGGGCGCCGAGTTCGTAGGTCTCGCGGGCGAGGGCGAGGAGGTCGGCAGAGGTCGTGGAAGAGGGGGTCAGTGCATTGAGCTGGAGTAGTTGCAGCTTGGCTTTGGATAGGTGGGCTGCGGATTCGTTGAATGAGAGGGAGGAGCCCTTTTGGCGGAGGGTGGTGAGAATCTGTTGAAGGTTGCGGTCGGCCATTTTGGCCGGGTGTTTGCTCTGTTGTGGAGGGGGTTGGACGGAGGGCTCTTTGTCGATTGATCGAGCAAAACGTGATTTCGTATGTTTTGAAGACACAGGGATTCCGATGTATTTGTCGCAGATTGGGTTGGTGTTGTTGCTGGATGGTGATGGTGTGTCTAGGTGTACTTTAGAGTCGTGGTGGGCTGCTAGGCTGAGAGGCTGACGAAAGGTGCCGTCAAGCTTGGGGGAGCCGTGCTGGGATTTGTCGAAGTGACGCTAGCCGTTTTCGGCCTAGACCGGGGAAGCTCCCATCGATGTGCCGCGAATGGAAGCGACTGCAACTCACGTGTCACGGAAGTGAGGATCTCCGTCATCCGTGTTTGGATGCACCCGACCGGGCCAGGTCCAGTACCAGGAGACCCCAACCTCGTGCTTCAACCACCATTCCTTTTTCAACTTCAACGGCTGCATGAACTTTTGTATGAATAAGTTCATTTTACACCTTCTTGGATGTCGAGGTCTTCGTCCAGTAGGAACATTTTTGTTTTGAGTCCTAGTCAGCAATTAGAAGCAACAACCCATGACCGGCTCTAAGCGCAGCAGACGTCTTTAGTGAACGGATCAGAGATCGATATGGGAACTAAACAGCCTTATGACCCGCGCCCTGAACCTGGACGTCTTCGCAACACTTTCGCCCATAGAGACCGTGGTCGCAGACGAGTTGAATTTTGCAAACCAGACACTCTACTGCATGTAATCAGCCCAAGGTAGAAGTCTGACGGGCGCGGAGGCATCAGTTTACGGAGCTGGCAGACCTATCGAATTTTTAGAGTGCTGACGTATCCATTTAAGGAAACTTCCGTCAGCGTCGATCTACCGTATCACCACCAGCCGACGATTCCGGGGACGAAGCTCTGCAGTTGTACAGGATTGGAATGCAACTAGTTTGATGTCGTACGCGCGGCAGACGCAGGTAATTTGGGGCTTTGACGCGGTGTCTCAAGCGGTCCGTCTTCGGATGATGGCCGTGGCCCGGGGGCCTCTGAACGTAGGGTTCATGAGGACTGGGGTGTCGGGTGGAATGTCGTGGAAAAGGTCTCTCTCATGCGATCGATCCATCATGCAACTTCACGTCGGCGGCAAACTCAACAGGAGTCAAGCTTATCCAGAGGTTGCTGAGGTAGTAGTGTTCCGCAGGTGTTGTGATGGTATCACGTCAAAATCCGGCGCAAAAAAAACCAATTGATCCGGTGAACAGCTGCTGAAAGCCTGGAATAGCCCCAGCTGTGCAAGTCCTGGAAATATGGTAGGTTTTTCGCATTTGGGGCTCTGATCAATTATGCCTGGCGCGAATAGAAATCAGAGAATCCGAGTTACCGTATTACCTCAAATTCTTCGGGCTAGAAAGACAGACGAAGCGCGATTGCGAGTGCGATCGGCTTGCCCCCAAGCCCACGGGGGCCATTCGCGGGATTCAATATCACCTACTCCAAAAGTAAAAGTCCTGGATGTTTCCAAACATAGCAACATGGTCTCCCGGCGTTGTGGCTGAGCAGAGGCGACGCACAACGGGAGAAGGGGCCAGGATGAGATGCATACTTCCTGCGAGGTACCTTGATTGTATCGCCACGAGACCGTTTACTATGTACAACTGTCTGTAAACAACCAACAACAGAAGAACGTAGAAAGCATAGTTTAGATCTACCTATTTACTTACCAAACATATGAATCAAGACCCGCTGGAACTTGGTGTTGTCTAAGCGGGACTTGGTTTTTGACAGTCGAAGGCCAACATGCGAAGAGGGTCGCTCTTGCCTTTTATCAGACCCCAAGATGAAAAATCACAAAACTGCACCCTTTGCATGCGTTCCAAAATCAATTTGTAGTTATGTCTCATTTTTTTGCTTTATTATTATATCAATACGCAGTAGCAGTAACTTTTTTTTTTGGGTTCCCCCGCCCCCCCTCCAGTACTTCCCCCTAGGCCATCTCGTTCTCAAAGGCTAAGGCATCCTTGTCTTACCCTCCCCCGGCGGATCGACGCCAATAATCAACCCGAGTTCCTCTCATCTCTGTCACCTTTACACCTTATTCCAGTTGCAACCGGCATTCCCCGTCAGCTGTCCAACTCGGGACCAAATTCGACGAACAACCCTATTGATTACTTCTACATCTCGCGTCACCATACGCGTGGCGTATCCAGGACCATGCGCCGGCATCTGGTGGAGGTCCACAAATCGACGGCGGCAACAGTCGCAGTGGAACTCCCGCTGGACCTGGACCGCAATCCATCTCCGACCCCTTCAAATCAAGGCCAAATCGGTGAGTCGAGATTGGTTCTGTTTCTCTTTCCCCTGTTGCTTGGCTGCTCTGGCCTGGACTTCTGGAGCACCTCATTTCATCCTGCTCCAGGTCCCGCTCCAGGTCTGCTGTGCTGTTGACGAAGAATGCCACCTTCTTCTTGGAACTCCCGGCAACCGGCACCCGGACATCGCTCGCTCAACATATCATGGCAGATGGCGAGCGAAGGCCAAGCGCCCTTTCTAAGCCATCTTATGCACAGGGGTTGTCTCCTGGACATGCTGGGCACCACGTGCACATGTCAAACCGCTAGAGGGATGGCAGCCAGCTACCGGCCTCCGGGTTGCCTAGGACTAGGACTGTCATTCAGTCTTCGCTTTTCAGACGAGTCATCCTGGCCGCAGATGGGATGGGAGGCCAACGGATTACCGTATGGAAGAGGTCGTCAACACCTGTTGCGATGGCCATCTCACATGCCTTATCCCAGACCAATCTCGATTACCTTTCGGTACCTGATCACCCCAGCCAGCTTACCCCCTGCGCCGCTCACCACGAAGTACAGACGAGGTATCATTTCAACTTGCAGCTTGCAGCATGCGCCAGCGCACTCTCAAAGCCAATGGACGTGGGGCACAAACCAAAGCAAGCTACACTAACGGCGCTCCAGCGGCGCCATCCCTTGACTCTTGAGTTACTTAGCACCTGAACGAACCCCTCCTTCTCTATTACTGCCCTGACGAATCCCGCTCCTGAAATCATGGGGAGAGACGCGAATTTCCCCCTTCCTCCTGACCCTGTTCCTCGAGAGAAGAGAAATGCGACATTGGCACCTGGCACCTGGCACACCCAAACAGACGAGCTCCAATGTTCCACTAGCCAGACAGGGCACAAAAAAGGGGACAAGGACAACAACTCTGCACGCTAAAAAGAAAGGGCCCGCCGTCGCGATTTCCGATGCTTTGAACTTCATCTCTCTCCACCCCGCTTCCAGACGCATTCAGCATTTGGTGTCATTTCTTCAAGACTACAGGCCAAAGACGGTGCGAGAAAGCAAGTGAGAGACTCCCGCGGCTGAGAGCAGCACAAGAGCCAAACAAACACCCATCTTAGCTACAGATTACCGTCTCCAAATTTCGCCCTTCATCAACACTCTACCACGGCAGACAGCCACAACTCAGTCCTGACTTCTTATTCCTCTTTTGTTTTCCCCGCCTATTATCCCCGTTCAATTCTCACCCCCTACCTGACCCTTGCTGAGTGGTTCAGAGAAAAGAGCCCGTCAGACAACAACCCAGCAGCACCCGGCCTAGCACAAAAACTAACTTGGGGGCTCCGGAAGGCGGCCGGCCACAGCAGTGTCAGCAAAGCGGAGCACCTAACAAGCAAAGCGAGGGAAGGTGGAAAAAAAAAAAAAAAGCTGGCGGTGGCTCCGACCTAAACGTCATGCAATTCAACCCCCCCCCCCCCCCCCGGTGACTGATAACCTCCTATTTATGCAGCTGCACCTCAGCCCGAAATCACAACTGAAGAGCCCGAGATGTCCAACTTCGGCGCAACCTTCGTTCCTGGAGGGTTCGACGACTATTACATGCCTGAGGTCGTTGCACCTTCGCCTCAGCGGTACGCGTATTCCCTCGTTTTAATCTCGGGCGGATCATTTCATGGGTCCTCCTGTTCGCCTGCTGGAACTGGCGATGGGGCCGCCAACCTGCGCCGCCGAGCCTTTGTGCCCTCTTTCTCAGCCTGTTGCTGACATGCTCTTTTCTTCAGTGTGACGCCCCAGGTCCCTCAGAACATGCAAAACGACCTTCAGCGCATGGAACTCGAAGCCCGCGAAGTCGACTCGAACCGCGGCGACCCAAATATCGCCAACCGTCACGGCCGCGAGCCGTCTCTGTCCTCCGTGCTCAAGCCCACCAACGCTGGTGCGCCTGCCTTGCCGCCGAAGGGCTACACAAACACTTCTGCCTCTGCATCCTCCTCCGACAACTTTAAGCCCTTCCACGAGGACAGCGCGAGCGGCAACCACCATACAATGCGTCCGAGCACGGCGCCGTCTTTTTCCCCCTTTCCCAAGGTGAAGGGCGACAACATACCCCCCACAGATGAGGAGAAGGAGGAGATTTTGTGGAACGCCCGCGAACACGTCCTGCACTCCAACAATGTCTCCATGCAGCTTTCCTGGGCTCGTGATACCTTGGCATGGGCCGAGATTGTCTCCGACGCGAGGTCTAGAGATCCAGAGGGTGGTCGCCAAACGCCAAAGGTTGAGCACGAGTTGCGCACCGATGCCCTCAACATCGTCGAATACCTGGTTGGGCAGGAGCATCCCGAGGCGCTCTTTATGAAGGCGAAGTGGCTCGAGTTTGGCAAGTTCGGCTGCCGTCCCGACAAGAGAGATGCGTACGCAAAGTACACTCGCGCAGCAGAGCTCGGCTATGCGCGTGCCGAGTACCGCTTGGGCATGCTGTTCGAAAACTCCAACGACTACAGTAAGGCCGTCGAGCACTACTATCTGGGTCTGCGCCTCAAGGACTCGGCGGCTATGTACCGCCTGGGTATGATGAGCCTGCTAGGTCAGCATAACCACCCGAAGGACTACCAACGCGGCCTGGATCTTATTAGCGAAGCTGCGGACCTTTCCGACGAGGATGCGCCCCAAGGGTCGTATGTCTACGGCATGCTCCTCGCAAAAGACCTCCCTGATATCGAAATCCCTGATGCGCTGCTTCCTTCTGACCTCCCCTTGGCTAAGATGTACATCGAGAAGGCGGCGTACCTCGGCTTCGCCAAGGCCCAGTTGAAGATGGGCCAGGCTTACGAGCTATGCCAACTGAGCTGCGATTTCAACCCCGCTTACTCTATCCACTACTATGGCCTTGCCGCTCAGCAGGGCCAGCCGGAGGCTGCGCTTGGTGTCAGCCGTTGGTTCCTGTTTGGATACGAGGGTATCTTCAACAAGAATGAGCAGCTTGCCTTCAAGTACGCTCAGGATGCCGCCAACGCTAAGCTACCAACGGGTGAATTCGCGATGGGCTACTACTATGAGATTGGTGTTTACGTACCCAAGGATCTTCGCCAAGCTAGATTCTGGTACGAGGCAGCAGCTGATCACGGTAACAAGGACGCTGTTGGCCGACTCGAAGCCTTGGATCACTCTAAGAGCTTAACCAAGGCGGACCACGAGACGACCACCCTCACGAGGATCAAGTCGCAGCATGGATCCCAGCGCGGCAAGCGACCCGATCGCTTCAAGCAGCCGAAGCAGATGCCGACCGTGTCGGAGAGTGCACCGGCCACACCTACCGACCCTGGATACCCAACGAATACATCTGCCAAAACATCGCCTCATCCGTCCCCGAGAGCCAATCCAATTGGTGGTCCGGACAACGTCGATTTTCCCGATCCCTCGAGACCCACTAGCAGGGGCAGACCAAATGCGTTCAACGTCAATCTTGACTCCAACTTGGCAATCAGACCGAAGTCAGCCGCGCCGTACCCTGAAGACGACAGGCCGGCGCCACTCAACCTCAACCGGCCAAAGTCCACGGCTCCATACCCTGAGGACGATCATCCAGGCCAGAGAACTGGCGCCGGGCCGCAGCTTTCTCCCCACTACAATGCTGGTGGCCGCCCGTCTGCGGGCCCGCATTCCGATCGCCCGGGCAGTGCTTTCGGAATTCGGACCGGCGCCGGCCCCCAAGGAATGGCCGGCAATGTTCGTCCATCGCAGTCAATGGGCAACATGATTCCTCCCGCAGGTGCAGACCCGCGGGGTCGTCCTATGACAGGTGGTTGGGATCAGCCCGCGTACAGGCAGCCTAGCCCCGGTCCTGGAGCCAGGCCAGCCACGACCCAGCCATACCCAGTCTCTCCCGGGCTTCACTCGAATCAGGCAGCGAACAAGCTTACCAAGCAGCATCCTCAACAGTATGCCAAGCCCCAACCATCACCTCCATTCCAGCAGGGTTATGGACCGAGCGACTACGGTCAACCCGCGCACGTACAGCCCGGCCGGGACTACGGTCCGAGAATGTCATCTATCCCTCCTGCCGAGCAGTATGGCTACGGCAGACCACCCAGTGCGGCACCTCCCTCGCGTGTCGACTCACTGCCGCTCAGCCCGTCAGGTAACCCGCGTCCTCAGGGCGGGCCTGGCGGTGCTCCAAGACCATATGCGAACAGACCTGACCTTGTCGATCAACCCGGTCGTGTGGGTAGCGCGCCTCCCTCTTCTCAGCCCCGACCTCAGCAGAAGCCTAGCCCCGCTCCTAGCGCCGCAACCATGCCTCCTCCCAAGAAGCAAACGACAGGCCAGGGACCTGCGACTTTCGAGGAGATGGGCATTCCCAAGGGCAAGGACGATTCAGACTGCGTAAGTGATATTTTATTATCCTTCCACGTGCCTTGCTAACCTGATGGATAGATCGTGATGTAAATGTGTCTAAGATACCACACTTGGCGATATGATGCTTTCTAATTTGATACCGGGTGACCCGGCGCGTTTCCATGCATGTAGATAGAATTCCAATTTGGGCCACACAGATGGCTAGCGGAAATACCAAGGCACCGGAAGACAATTGCAAACAGTTTGATCGTATCTACGCGGATGCCTCGTCGTACGTGCTGTCTCGTATCATGCTCTCGCTTGGAGCCGTTCGCTAGGCCTCAAAGACAGCGTATTGCACGGCTAGAGGCGCGATGCAGTCTTTCAAGCTAGTCCAGCTCTCCCCTCCTCGCACACGCTTGACCAGTTCAGTGGCCCTCTCGTTGGCTACCTTGCCTTGATCGGAGGCAAGGCCGGGGATGTCAGCTGGGAAATTGCGATCGGAGTATGTCAATCGAAAGATGGTCAAGAGATCGTCGATGTTGAAGCGACCCGCGTATGCGATCAACCGCTCGGACTCGACGTCCGGGAGAAGGAGGGCTGCGATATGGATTCGAGCGATATCGATTACGTCGCGGAACCATTCTAGGCTTCTTGAGTTTGGACTCTGGGTCGCCAGTCTTTCGCCGAGCTTACGTACGAGCTGGGAACTTGGCGATGAGATCTGGAGGGACATGGCCTTGCCATAGCACCTTGAGCAGGCCTGCCGCAGTCGGGAAGCCCTGGTGCTCTGGGAGGAGGACCTTGCCCAGGGCGGCGTTATGAACAACTGTGGGTCAAGACTAAGCAGGTATCAGTGAAGGCAAGTTGACTCGCGACTCACTTGAATTCAACGCGAATCCAGGCTTCTCATCGGAACACCATTTCCAAAGTGCCTGCTCGGCCTTGAGTCTTGGCAGCAGAGTAGGCAAGGTACCCACCCGCTGGACCTCCCGGCCCCCTGCCCGAGTACGCAATAGCGACGGCATCCTCGTTGTAAGTTTTCGACCAGACTTCGTACGGCAGGCCTGGCTTCGGCATTGCGGCGGCTCCGGACGAGGAAGTGTAGACTAAGCGCTTGACGGAGGGCAAGGCGGCGGCGCTACGGGCTATGGACAAGTTTGTGGCGATGTTGGGGGGCACCGCGTTGTCGGGAGTGGGATCCATGTTGGTGATTGCGATTGTGTGGATCACGCCGTCGGCTCCTGCTGAGGTGGTTAGCGCGAGCATCGAGGAGAACACTAGAAAGCTGACTCTTCAAGGTCTCATCGAAGGCCCCGTCTTTGATCACGTCGGCCACGGCGTGGAGAGTGAATCGCCCGGCGCCATAACTTTTATCGAAGCGGGAAGATAGCCATGAGGTTTTGGAGGGGTCACGGACGGTGCCCCGGACATTGTAGCCGGCGGCAAGGAGTTGGTCTACGATGTGACTCGCGATAAAGCCGTTGGCGCCCGAGACTACGATGATGCTGTCTTCCGGGAGGACGGGATCCTGGACTGCTAGCTCTTTGGACGCCATGCTGGTGTTGTTATTTTGAGATGTTCGTTCTGAGATGCGTTGACTTGAGTCTCGGGCTTCATGGTGAAAGATGGTGTTAAGGGGCTCTTATATGAGGTCGGGTTCGGACTGTTGCGCTGGAGATAAGTCCGTCGAAGCGGACTTTGCTTGCCAAATGGGCGTTCAACGATCTGGCCCAACACGTGAGCGTGGCTTCTACCGCGAATCCGAGTCTCGATGGATTGCATCGTGGTTATTCCCGATTAGGCAAGCTAACAGAGGTGCAGGGCGACATGATGTTGAGCGGCCTATGGAGGAAAGGGGGCGATCATGCGCCTGGAACTGCACTCTCGATGCGTTTCTCACTTGCATCTACCCGTTATCCATGCTCGAGTAATTCTTTTCAGATATTTGTCTGCTCTTGGGGACAGACACATGAGACGAAGGCCAAATTCAGCTCGAACAGAGACTGGTCCAGTACGCGAAACTATTTTCTCTTTCCCGTTTTTTCTTTTCTCTGTACACGTACTGGATACTGTTGGACTGTTGATGGAAAGGGAAAAATTCCGTAACGTTTGCTGTTTGGTGATGATCGAGTCAACCCGGGAGCCGACGACTGGACGTGATTGGGAAGTAGACGCCTGCCGAGTCTTGTTCCGACGCCCAACTTTTTTTTTTTTTTTTTTTTTCCCTAAGAAACAAAAACTGCCAATTCACCAGCCCAGGAACTAACTGCCCAAAGGCGCGGTCGAGGGCCATTGGACGCGTTCGGTTTGTTTACTTCTTTTCTCTTTCGTTTTCTCTCCTAAGGTACCCATCGTAGCCTATGGCCTTCTTCCGTCCTACCTAAGGTACCTACCTACCTACCTGACCCTGACCTGGCTTGGTCGCTCCCCACCAGCAAACTCATCGCTTGTTCCGTTTGCGCCAACAAAACAGCTGCACATCGTTGGCGCCGATTGAATCAATGTAAGTTGCTCGATATTTCTCCTTTAGTTGTTCTATCCACGTGCCTGTCTTCGTCCCCTCTTCACCCTGTGTCTCAACATCATATTGCGAGATCTTCGATCATTTGCCTCCATGCGCCCTCACTCATTACGACCTAGGCGTGTTCCGCATTACCTGGGCAGACATACGAAGCAGGAAAAGCGGGAGACATAATGGCCAGCAGAGGGTCGGCACAAAGCCGGGTCTCGTCGCCGCATGCCGTGAGAGACAAAAGGGCGCACGGCGTTGCCTTCCCGGACGCTGATGATGACGAAGCCGACTCTACCTACGATTATTCTTTGAAGAAGCAAAAGCTCGTGATTTCGAAGCTCAAACTTACCTATCCGCTCAATGAGCTCAAGCAAGCTATGCGTGGAGAGCTACTGTCTACCCCCGCTCTCAAGTACCTCTTGGACGAGATCCTTGCTGAGGGAGTCGACTGTAAGCAAGACGAGAGGCGTTCTTTGGGCAGCAACAAGTTTTTTGCTCCCACCAAGGCTGCCTTGAAGAACCATCAGGAAGCTCTCGTCGACGTCAATCGTTATCTTCAAGCCGAGGCGTTTATCCGCATCGACAACTGGTCCCTGCTCAACCTCCGCGAATGGTTTGAACTCGTGGGAAAGGCCGGTCTGGAGAAGGATTTCCGCGACTTGTATTGGGAGGAGAATCAGCGCGTGTTCGCCGTCCAGATCGCCAAGCTCGCCAGCTACGTTATCAAACCACCCAACAGTCGCGTCCGCGAGCTCCCCTTAGCATTGGCTACCAAGTACGGACAGGATGGCAAAGACATCATCGCTCGGTCCGTCTTCGTCTCCGGCCGTGGTCATCCCATCATCCGTAGCGCCGCCGCCATCATGGTCTTGGCTGAGTACTCGGACGCAGAGCAGAGAGAAAAACGACAAGAGAACACCGCCAGAGCGACACAAGTCTGGGCTGCTTGGTGCATCTCGAAGCATCAGGATGAGAAGGAAATGCAGTTTCTTGCCGCCCTCATTCTTCAACGCATTCAGAAGAACGACGTCATGAAAGCGTGTTTCTTGCACGCCCACGAGGAATTGAGAAGATGTGCTCAGAAGGCCAATCAAGAGGAATTCAAAAAGTGGCAGAAGATGCACTGGAAATGCCACGTCATTACCCCCGCCGAAATCCGAAGCAGACCTGTTGCCCTTCCGACTGTCGACGGAACTCAAGACACCCCTGGGACCCTATCCGACGTCAACACCAACGCCAAAAATAAAACTGCCGCCGGATCGGTCGAGACGAAGGCAGCCAAGCGCAAGTTGTCACAGACATCGGGTCCCAACAGTCGACAGGCCCTAGACTCGCCTATTGAGACCACCGCGAGAGGCGCCATCGAGACTAATATGCCTCCAACACCGCAGACGCAGCCTGTTGATCCCATTGAGCCCAAGTTACAGGCGCAGAAGTCGATGGTAGCGTCTAAATCCCAGAAGGCGCCGCTGTCCCTCCAGATCTCTCACCCTTTCGTCGCCTCATCGACCTTCACCTCGCCGTCTCCTCTGGTAACGCCGGCAACCTTGGTACCACCCAACCAAGCCACATCTCCTGCTGTCTTCGATGAGTTTCTCAGCCATGTCACAAACACTCTCCGAAACGCCTACGACAATATGGAGCGGGGGAGGAAGTTCGACAACGACGGCGAACTACTACAGACAGCGATGACGAAAATGAGCGCTGAAATGGCTGACAAAATCGAGCCATTGCATCGGAGGGTTTACGACAACGAAATGAGGGTAAAGGAGCTCATCGACGCTTTCCAAGTCTTCGGTAATAGACATCACGGCTTGGACGAAAGTTGCCGGGCGCTGGGAACCAGACAGTTGTCTATGGATAACACATTGGCGTCTTTGGCCGACAAACAAGGATCCCTCGACTCGATCACAAGGCAGAGACTATCTTTGCAGAACCAGAAGATCCATGAGCAGGAAAGGACGATCGCGAAACTTCAGAAAGAGTTTGGAAAGGTACAGGAGCAAAGCAGGGTTATTGCACAGCTCCAGAGGGAGGCCGATATGAGGCAATCGCAAGACAGGGTGATTGGAAGGCTTCAGAGAGACGTTGATTTCCTCACTCACCAACTCAAGCAGCAAAAGTCTCAGATGCGCCTTTCCTCCAGCGACCGTCATATGGACTCAGCCAACGGCGCTCCTAAAGCACCGATAGCCAGAATCGTCCCCGACGGAAGGGATAGAACCTCGAACAGAAACGAGTGGCGCGACGGAAAGTGAGACGGAGGGCGAGTGTGCATTCACGCACGCCAAAGGCTTCGCTGAACAACGCATGAAGAAGATGATCCATGAAAGAGGTCTCAGGTGACTACCGGTCCTTGATGACGATGATGATGGATGACTATGACTGGATGAAAACAACGGGTAGGATAAATGTGCTTTTATTATGACGGATTGACTTCGGCGAGATTCCGAGAGAAGGATATAACTGGAGTGTTCTTTTGCAAAGCGGTTTGGGAGGACCATGATGGCAACGGAAAGAGTATCATCTGAAACACGGTCAAATGGAGTTTTGGGAGGCAAACCCCTTTATGGAAAAGCATTGAATAGCATAGGAAATCCCTGGAAGAACAGGAACCTGGGTCTAGGATTGCCATCATATGAGTGGCAAATCAATGACTAGGTGGTATCAACTGGACATGCTCCCTTCCTAGTGTGACGGACGACAGACAGGTGCCCGCTGCCCTGCCAGGCCCCTTCAGGTCTTCCAGCCGTTGCCGGCGCAGCCCACCTAGCTTGATTCCTATACACCTCAAAACACGTTTATCACCGGCGTATTTGGCCAAGTCACCACCCACAACAACAGACCACGCGGAGATGCAGGGAGAAGCACGCAATCGACGTATAATTTGAGTGGCTGCAGAGGGCTACCAAGGCACCCGGAATCAACAAGACGTGGGACGACAGAGATAGTTAGGTAAATTTCTAGAGGTCTTGACCCTTGACCAACCGCTGCTGAAAGACACCCACAGCTGCGTATCATGAGACAAAAACCTTAACGGCGTCCAACTCGACTCCAAGAAAACTTGAGACAGCAGCGAGGGATCTCTTTGGATGTATCTTTTACCCATATTATTGACGACAACCCTTCGATGGCAACGAGGCCAAGTTCCTAGGGCAGGAGCTAATAGGTCGAGGATTCAAATACGGCAAAGAGGCTTTGGGCGTCGTCAAGATCTCACCTGGAGAGTCGGGTTTATGTAGAACCGCCTGACAAGTTGGTTTCCTGAACGATCAGGAAGCGAATGAGTTATTCGAAATTCGGCAAGGAACCGAAGAATTTGAAGAGACTCGCCAAAGAGATGGTCACTACATTGGCTCTGAGAGTCACAAGCGGGATGCGACCCAGAGATGACGGAGAGAAGGGGCCTGAACGAGAAGAGGAAGGTCATTGGCAAGGGGAAAGCGGAGCGAAGAAAGAAAACAATTGATTGTGGCGCGGGGATTTTATTTTGGGCCAACAAAGTGTTGTTAGTTCTTTAGCGAGTTGACACAAATAGTTCAAATCCTTTTGTGTCGGTTGCGCTCCCTCGCATAATAGTGACTCGATCTTTGTGACTATCAACGCCTTTGCTAACCGAAGCATTGACCGAGATCTGCAAAGACGGCACAAGTTATTTGTTCGATTCTATGGCAATGTCTTTGAAGCCATCCCGGGATGGCCACTGCGTCATCTTAGAGATCCATGATATAAGATGACACAACTGCAACTGCGAAACCACACCAATACGACTCTCTCTTCTGAGTAAAACCCAGTCACGCAGCCAGATTTTTACAAACAAGCTCATTCTCATCGATTTGCATCTAGCAGCCTATTTTCATCCGAAACCCCAGAGTAAGGCCAGCTGTTCCAATATCAGAAGACACCATTGGCTGAACTCAGCTTCCCTTCCAAGTCCCACGATGACTTCTCGCAACTATGCCTCTGATGAATACGCCGCAAACGACAGCAGAAACGACAGCAGGAACAAAACATTCTTCATGCCCACGCGCATCCGACTATTCCCCAACTATGGCCGTGAGCTACGTGCGAAAGCAATCATAAGATGGCATAAAGGCCGTACCTCCAAAGCCGTTGAGAAGCTGACATCGAAGCACGTTCTCATCAAGCAGGACCGCAACGAAACGTCCTTTGTTCAATGGAACCCGGACGCCATTCCCAGCACCCGAGAGGTGAAAGCGATGCTGGATTGGTACACCCTCAACAGCATACACTACTTTCCCCAAGTCAAGAGTGTGAAGCTCTTGGGCGTAGGGAATACAAACGTGTACTTCGTGGTGCGTTTCTACACCCCCCACGACATCCCCGGTCAGCTGCGTACGACGCTGCCGGCGAAAGTGTACCTGCGGTTCATACTACCGTTGCGTACTCCAGAGAGTGATAATTTCAGGACGGACATGCTGAGAGACTGGGAAACGTCGATGGAGCGAGAAATCGCCGCCATGTGCTTCGTTCATGCGCACACGTCATTGGCGCCCCGGGTTTACCTGTTTGACTCTTATGCGCAGAACGAACTCCAACTGGAATGGCTAATCATGGAAGCCGTCGAAGGATTCGTCCTGGAGAAGTGCATTCACGAATCGAATTGCACATGCGAAACGGGTCTCCATGGCTTTGCCCCGATCGGAAGAGCCCCTATCATACACGGCCGGCTCCTGGAGAACATCTTGGGGGAAATCAACGACGCCCTCTGTACCGTGAGCGCGAGTCTCCCCAAGGAAGGAAGCATCGGGATCAGCAGACTCCAAATGCGCTGGGACATTGCGGGGCCTGATCTGGACAAAAGAATCGAAGTTGCGGCTGACCGGGCAACGTTCCCGTCTTTTGAGGCATATTTTGACCAATATTTTGCATCGGTATTCGAAGACCTTGGCTCTCGTGACCGGCGCGCCCGAAAGATGAAGCTGTACGGCAGACTTGACGCTGAAGGGGTACCCTGGCGGGAGCTTTTCGATTCTCTGCGGCGAAGAAACGGAAACGGCAATACGAAAGATGAGCTTTGGCTCAACAACGCCAACTTGCACACGGGAAACATACTCCTTGACAGCGACGGTCACGTCGTTGCCATCGTGGGTTGGGAAGACTCGGTGGTCTTCCGCAGGGAATGGCTCCGGCCACTCGTTCAGTTGAACAAGGGTCTGAAGTTTTGCACTGCTGATCTGCTTTTCAGACAGCTGATAAACGTCACCAAACCGTTCGAGGTCACTTGCGATGTCATTCCCAAGCCAAGACGTGGATTCGGATTCGACCACGGGTGCCCGGATTATCACAAATACAGCCAGACTCATTTCAGGTGCGATGCCGACCGCTCTGCTGTGCCGCAGATCCCAAAGACCCCAAAGACCCCGCTGAGCCCTGTGAAAGAGGCGTTCGGGAAAATCTTCAAAAAAGCTTAGGAACCTGGAACTCTAGGCTGCCTGGTCAAGACGGCATTCTTGCAGGAGCTGATGCGTGTGGTCATGCACGAATATTGATACGTAATTATGAGGTGTTAGCTCTAGAATGGCGGGGAAAGAAAATAGAGAGAAAGGAAATGTTGAGAAACGTCCTATAGGGCCACATTTATAGTTACTGAAGAGCTTGTTCTATTGTAACGAGAGTGGCCGTAACGTGGTCGCTTATAACCACGGTCGGAGGAACGACCCGGAAAAGAGTTGTTCCGTAACCGACGTAGGTCACGTGCCGTGGTGGGAACGGGCGATGCTGAAGGCATCACGACAGGAAAGAAAGAAGAGCTCGGATTACAGGCTATGCCTATTACATAAGTCTTTGAAATCGCACTCGCAAGTCGCGAAGCTGCAGCTGCAGTGTTCAAATGTGAACACTTACAGCAGCTCGCTTGAGCCCACGTAGTCTTCCTCGTCACGGGCAACCGCCGAGCCCTGCGGGCACATCGCTGCTCGATTGTCACAGAGCTTGATAGGGCCGCCCACTTCACACTCGAGGTGTCTTCTTCTTCTCCCCGCCAGGCAAATGACGGCCGAACACAACGGACTCCGGGGACTGACTGAGCGTAGACTGTCTCTCAACTACAAATCAGGGAGAGGTTGACGGGTCTTTGTGCGGCACAGCAGTCGCCCGGCCAGGGTGAGGCGAGGCGGCCCCTCAAAGTGCGACCTCGCGAATTGGGAGAACGACCAAGTCGCCAAGATCGAGACTGCATTCTCTAGATGCCCACCTCAGTCGACACTTTCAAAGGGTGTGCGAGCCCTGGATCGCGAGTGACGCTGTTAACTCCGCCATACGAACTCGACAGGAACACCAAACTTTCGACTGATCGGATCCGATGTTCGCCTTTTTCATTCAAGTGAAACAAGCAATGGGCGTCTTCAGAATGGCCCTAGACAGCTGGGAGATTCCTCGCGTCGTCGAGATCGTCCTTAGCGGGCTGGTCCTCTTCCCGGCCCTCGCCCTCTCTGTATTCATCTTGTCCACGCCTGGTGCCAGACGTGACCACACCCGCCGATGGGTGGACTTCACCAAAGCCGCGTTAGGGCTCTGGAGCTTGTACGTGGCCTATGTTTTTACACTATAACCACTGTTTCCGTTTGAACATACAAAGTTGTATGTGTATGGAAAAATGCTGACCGGTCCGACCCGACCCGACCGCAGATCCCATCTTCTAAGCCTCGTTGCTTCTATCATGGTAGTCGTCGTGTACTCTCGCGAACAATGGTGCCGTTCTCGCGAATATGATGCCATAAGCTACTTGTCCCTCATCAGCTCGCTTTTGTACTCTGGTGGCCAGATCGCTGTCCTCCTCGCGCTTTTCTACCTCGCTCATGCTTTGACTCAGATCCGCACCGGTGATGAAGGGGACGTGTCTGAAGCCTACCGTATTGGCTGGAAGTTAGTCCATGGGACGTCCATACTCGTCGCCCTGGTAGCCCTTGTCGTCTTCGCCCTCGGGATCGCGGTGATAGCCATGATACAGAACTACCTCGACCCTCCCCACAATGTCGACATGGACGCCTTTTGGAGAGTCTTCTACGCCCAAACATACCTCTCGTATTCTAGGACTGGCATCCTCACTATCGCCGCCATAGCTATCACTGTCTACGCTGTCATGGCTTGCAAAAAGGCGAGCGGCAGCTCTGTAGAGAAGGTAGGCCACACCGTCGAGAATCACCTTGAAATTTGCTGCAATGCCGTTTTGTGCCTAATATGATTCTCTCCTCCCAGGCTTCTACTCCCCTGGTCGTTTCCGCCTCCCTCTGGCTTGTGAGCCTGCTCTGGAGCGTCGTCTACATCATAGCATCACGATTGATCCCGTTGAGCGAAGCTTTCAGACAGCGCTGCCGCAAGTGCAAACTATTCAACAAACAATATAAGTTAATCGATCAAAGTAATGCTATCACCACTTCCTAATTAAGCAATCCCTCCTCCCTCAGAATTGTTGAATACTTTGATATCTTATATACTAGCTAATAGGAGGCTATAGATCAGTCCCTGCCCTATTTATTTAGGCATGCCTAGCTACTGAAATATGCTACTATTGCTAACCTCGCTATTATCACATATGTTATTGAGGTTATTCAGACTACCCTTATTATACTAGACGAAGGCGTATTTTCTTAAAAACTTAATAATAAGAAGATAGGATTATAGCAATTCGAATAGTATATTTAATATTATAATTAGATATTAATTATAAAAGTTTTTTATTATTATATATTATACTTATTATTTACCCCTATTACCTTACTAAACTTCATAATATCTACTATTGCTATTACCTCCTCCTCTACTACTAACGCATATACGATCTTAGGCGCCCCGCGCTAGCGGATCTCTATATAGATCGAGGCAGCCCTTACTATTATTATCCCTCTAAATCCCACGATTAATAACCTACCTATTATCGTTATTAGTAGTAAGAAGTATATCCTCAAGTAGCACTTAATATAGCAGAGAGGCCGGGGTCGATCTAGCTAGATTCGAGAGCATAGTAACTTCCTTATTAAGGTTATTTAGGGCTAGGCTGCAGCCTCCTATTAGAGTTGCTAATAATATAATACTAGAGGGACCCCTAAGGTATTTAGCGCTACTACTACCTCTGCTGCCTTAGAGCACTTAACTTAGTATGTTATTATAAGCTTCCTACTTATATAAACTCCACTCTAATAAGGCTAAAGTAGCTATTATATCTATAGGATCTCTACCCTCTTAGATAAGGATTCTAATGCTAATACTCCCTCCTCTTCAATAGCCTTATTAGACCCTCCTTTATATAAGAGGGTATAGCGTAATAATAGCAATATCCCTAAGGCTAAGATCTCAACTCTAAGGGACCTCTATATCGCCTCTATTATCTCTACTAACCTCCCTTTTGCCTACTTTGAGAATACCTTCCTCTAATAGATCTTATAATACTATAGTACGGAGGTCGCTAGAGAGGTCCTATAGAGTTATATATCTCTTCGGGACTACCTCTGCAACTTCTAATAACGTAGAGAGGCCCTTATAAAGTCAGAGCTCTACTTAGTAGTATCTAAAATATACCTTTTATTCGATCTATAGTCGTCGCCTAATATCTATACCTTTATAGGGATTACGTATTATTTTATTAATATTACTAGTATATTATAGTTATGCCTCCTAGGCTTCTCTCAGCACCATAGAGACTATAGTAGTAATAACCTCTTGGAGACCCTCCTTAACGTTATTAACTAATATAGGATACGGGACCGGATCGGAGTAACTATCTCTAATAATATAACTAATAATAATACCTACCTCCTTGCCTTTTACTAGGATATATCCCCTGAGATAACGAAGGAGGATATATAGACCTAGCGTATAAGGTGCTATAGCTATATAC
The DNA here is from genome assembly GCA_026260285.1 of Colletotrichum sansevieriae. NCBI lineage: Eukaryota > Fungi > Ascomycota > Sordariomycetes > Glomerellales > Glomerellaceae > Colletotrichum > Colletotrichum sansevieriae. The sequence goes on from JAOQIF010000311.1 coordinate 47,879, forward strand.
TTAACCTCGCAGCCCGGGCCTTTTTATTTAATACTAATAAGGAGACTCTCGAGGCTAAATCTAACTACTACTAGCTTATTAAATAATATAACGATAATCTTAACCTCTAGCATAGGCTTAGGCCTATTAGCTAGCTTTAGAATATCATTAAGTATATCTAGGCCTCTCTATAATAGACCGAATAGTACTAGAAGGCTGTAGCTAAGATTAATAGCAACTCCGCTAACTTCTAGATCTTCTCTAAGTCGTCCTATAAGGCCTAGCTTATCCTAAATAATAATACTCGCTAGAATAGTATATACCTTATAATTAAGAGAGCTATAAAGAAGAAGAACGAGATCTAGTCTTTTATACTATTAAATAATAATAATAATAACGTTAAAAAGTATATCCTAGAAGCGGATCTACTATCTTCTGACGATTAGAAGGTTCTTACTAAGATAGGTATAATCCTAGAGCCCTTTTATTATCAGACGAAGAGGTATGAGGGCTAGGGGGTTAGTAATAGGTATAGTCGACTTTAGGAGGTTATAATAAGCTTAGAATACCTCCTTTCGCACCTTATTAACTAGAAGACCTACTATAACTCCACGATCTCTCTTAATAATCCTTTTGAGGAGTTATAGCTATTATAAACCCGTTTAGGACGACCCCGATATAGTCGGTATAACTAACGAGCCCTCCCTGATTATATATATAAAGACTAGGTATCTCTAGCCTTATAGGTAGCCTTATAATTCGACTCTCTCAACGAGCAGTAGCAATCCTTCCTCCGTAGTAGTATTAAGTAGTTATAGCAGAAGCTCTTTTATTATTATAATAAGTTAGGGGACTCTCTACTGCTTTTTAGTATAATTATCCTCTATCTATTATTTAGGATCTCGTATTTACGAGACGTATAGAGTAGTAACTACTAAGAGGGATAGGTTAAGAAGGCTTAGAATATACTTATAGAATACTTTAATAAGTAGTATTATTAGTATAGCGCAGAAGAGGATATCCCTAGCCCTGCTAGCCCTGCTATTAACTATAAGGCTCGGGATAATAATAATACTTACTTCTAGCAGTAGGTTAATAGCTAGTGCTAGCAGACCCCACCCTAGATGGATAAGCTTAATCTATACCTCTATTAACCTCTAGAGAAGACCTCCGATCCTATCTAGTAGTAGTTAGATTATTTAGAGACCTTCCTAGCGCTCTCCCGGCTCGCGATTAATATCTTTGCTATACTAGTAATAGCAGCTAACTACGAGAGGGCTTTTAGTATTATAAAGTTAACCCTTACGTTATAGAGGATAAGTATAAAGCTAGATATTATAGAGAGGCTCTAGCTATTAAAAAACTAGATTAAAAGGGGGGTTATACTACTAAATAATAGCTTTAGATAGCTAGGTATATTATAAATAGCTTTATTATATAGGTTACGTGTTTTTATATAGTAACTTGAATTAACTTATTTATAAGTTACCTAAGTAATCAAAAATACTAAAAAAAATCTCGTTAATAGCAAGTTTGGGGGTCAAAATTGACTTGATTGCACTTGCGGCAGCGCTGCTTTCAGATACTTTGGAATCATGAACGTCTTCTTCGGCACCTGGCCTACGCTTGCCGCCATCTTGCTGCTCTGTCGGTTGGCTTCCAATAATTCATACGGCTTGTCGAGGATGCATTTCCAGGTGGAGGACGATGAGGAGCCGGTTTTGTGAAAAGGAGATGGAGCCATAGAAATCGTGCGTTATTTCAAGAGTTTGATTTTGCCAAAAACACTTGTGTCGTAATAGATGCGACAATTTCTTCCGGGCATTATACGTTAATTTAGACATGTACGTATTGTTACTGAATGGGGGTTTTTCAGAACACCAGTAGAATAATGATGAAGGGTTTCGGAAAACCAGAGCAACGGGGGATGGTTTGCTGATGTGCTCTAACATCGAAACCTTTGAGCTACCTACGGTAAGTCCATACAAGCATTACTCCTGGATAAAGGTTTCAATGGAAGCACTTCACAGCTGTTCCAAACTCTGGGAGTTTGCTCCAAACCATTTGGCATTACGCTGCTGGAAATCTACTCTCCATGCTCTTCTAAACCGATCCCGTGACAAATCTCTAAATGCGCATGCCTGATATCCCAGTTCCAAGACGCTCGATTTCCCCAGCATGACGAACCCCCTCTGCGGAACGATGATTCTGGCCACCTACAGGAGCACCGCACTCTGGGCAATTCGCTGCCTGCATTGCCATACCGCATTCTCCGATGGTGAAAGGGTGTCCGTTGCGACAAGTATACCAGTGCCCCGTTCCTGAGAACTCACGGGACATGGCTTGGTATACGGCTCGCATCTCGTCTTGGGAGACCTCGCTGTAGAAGACTCCGTCATGAAGCATTCGCCATGCGGTATCGCACTCGCCCTTGAGCACGGCTGTGGAAGGATTCGTCTCCATGAGTTGCTTCGCAACATTTAGATGGTGCAATCCAAACTCCTTCGTTGCCTCATGTTGTGTCTGCCGATCCGCGACATCCGGATCGTATTCTGTTACACCTGCTGTAGACTTGTGGATTGGATCGGGACCTGAGAGACGCGTGGCTAGGGAGCAGAACATGCCGACGAAAATGTGACCCTCGACTTCTTGGCGAATGTAGTTCCTCGTCCGCGCCTTCTGGATGAGCTTCTCGCAATCGTTGAGATACGGTCGAACATCAACTTTGACGCACCTGGCCGAGTCGTCCTTCGAGTTGCGGCACAAACTGACATAATCGGAGATGAGGAGGAGCTCGCATCGCAGGAGGAGCGCCACGGCCTGGAGGTAACTCCCCATCTGGATCGCAGATTCATCAACCGAGAATCCGCCCGTCTCCTTCTGCCGCCGTTTGTTGACATGCCAGACCAGATGCGCCACGCGCTGATACGGTTGCTCTTCTCTCCTGACTCGCCCAAGAAAATTTTCAATCTGTTTCAATATCTTCTTCATGTTTTTGTGACGACTGGCTCCGGTAACATTGAAGAGGCGGGTTCGTTGTTCGATACGTGATCCTTGGAGATCGTAACCGTCGGGGGGCTGGGATGGGAACACGAAACTGTCTTTGCCCAAATTCTGGAGCGCTTCCCGGCCGTTGAAGAAGGTCTCGGAGAGTTTATGCCATTCGTTGTTTGACCAGCTGATGAATTTCTTCGTCGATTCGTCCAGGAGACCGCGACGGACAATCCTTCCATATCTAGAGATGTTTCGCAGGGGCCCGCGACAGCTGGGGCAGACACTGATCTTTTCAGACAGATCAAAGGGTCGCGAGTCACTCTTGACGGCAGTGGGAAGCCCTTCCGGGGATACCTCGTAGAAATCTTGCAATCTCATCTGCCCATCCATTGTCGAAAAAGTCAGAAAATGGCCGCAATCCGGGAAAATGCAGGGCTCTTCGTCGAGGTTGACTGAGCCGTAATCGCTCATCATGATCAGGTCAACAACCGTGCTCTTGATCTCATCCGTTGCACATATTTGGCAGTATCGATCATCCGGGCAAGATTCACCACAAACAGAGGGACCTGAAAAATCTCAGCACATTGCTAGAGACATAATGAGGTAGAGAGAAACTCACACTGGTGGTTGCACCCCAAGAGCTTAGTACACCTTCTTGTACAGGGAACCCAGTCACAGGGTGCTGCGCATCTAGAGTCCCACTGTCAGCTCAGCTCTTCACGTCGTCGATTGATGGCAACTTACGGCATGCTGCATCTAGAATGTGGGCAGCAGGATGAGCACGTTTCTTCCGCACACGGAGGACAGGGCTCATGGCACTGTTTGCTGCACCTCGAGTGTACGCACTTGTTCTGGCAAGGGGAAGAACAAGGTGAACAGTCACTCCCTTCATGACAAGCCTCTCGACATCGGTGGCTGCAATTAGTGTAGCTCCTGTCACATATTTGCCGACAGACGCCGTGGTCCTCCTGGGCTATCTTTCCGTCTTCTCGCTTTCGGCAGCTCCAGCACCGTCCCTTGCAGACATGACCGCAGGCTCTGAGAAAGCCACAGTCTGCCTTGCACAAGTACGTGGCCGCCGCGACTTCGACATGACAAGACACCTTGACCGTGTGACCGCAGCCCGGAACGGCCTTCTCAACCGGGACTGCACATCTTATGGCAGCGGGGTCTTTTGTCTTCCAGCACTCGACAGTGTTGATGATGTGACCGCACGGAAGCTCGAGTCCCGCATCGCATAGCACCTCCATGCAAAGCTTGTCGCAGGGCTCGCCGCATTGCTTGCGGCAAGGGTGTTCGCAGTGTTCCTTGGGCCTCGCGCAGTCTTCGAGGCACTTGAAGGCGTTGTGAAGGAAGTTTGAATGGCAGGGGCCGCTGCAGGAATGGCCACAGTTCAATCTGCGGTCGCAGCGAAGATTGCATCCCCCATCCGGCGAAAACTGGATGAAGTGCTCTGGATGAGAGACCATACTTCTGTTTTCAGGCTCCGGATGCCGCGGGCACTGGAGCTCAAGTTCTCTGCCGAGATTTCCATCACGCTGCATGATGGAGATGACCTGGGCCCACATCGGAACGTGACTGGAAGTGTGAGAGTTGCCGATAATGTACATGCCATGCCTTGCTCGGGAAAGCAGAACGTTGATGCGGTTGGGGGTGCTGAGAAAGCCGCACCTCTTTTCGTTGTTGCTACGAACGAGGGACACGATCACCACGTTGGCTTCTTCGCCCTGAAAGTTATCCACCGTCGCTGCGCGAACTCCTTGCAGGGCAGAAGACTTTGCTGCTTCCTTTTTCTGAGCTCCTTGGGGAACCGTTTCGGGCGATTCTAGATCGGCCAAATCATCCATGTCCCGGTCGTTGAGGACGATCTGCATGGTAGAACCGAGCTTCGACCGCAGCTTGTTCAGCTGTCCCAGATATGGAGTTAAGACGGCGATTTCTCCCGCCTTGTAGACACCCTGTCGCAAGAGATGGGAAACGAGAGCCGCCACCATGGCAATCTCAAATTCGTTTGAGTACGATGTGTCAATCGACTCCTTGTCTGACTTGTGTCCTGACTCGGGACTTTCATGGTGAAGCCAGAAGAGACGCTTGCTGATGCCACAGACAGGAGGATAATCCTGCACGACCTGCGAATCCGTCAAGGAATGGTACAAAGTTGCTCGTATGAGCTCCGCGATGGAAGGATGCATGCGCCTTTGTGTATCAAGGGTGCTGAACGGCAGACTCGGTGTGTTTGGAACGATTGGCTGAATAAGTCTTTCGAAAAGAGACACGTCGAGTGAGTACTTCATGCCAGCGGGGTTTGCGCGCTGGAGTCTCCAATCTTGAATCTGTGGCCGTAGTTGGAGATGATCACCAATTAAGATGGCATGCTCGATGGTTGGAAGAAGCGCGGTCAAGAGATGCGCTTCGAGAACCTCGCCTGCTTCTTCACAGAGCAGGACCTTTCCTTTGACCCGTCGAAGAAGGTCCAGGTTGGTCGCCAGACCTGTCGTTGTGACACCGATGATGTTTGCTTGCTGCAGACATCGGAGATCGATGGAACTTCTGACGCGGTTGTTGTGCTCCAGCTTGCTCTCGTACGTCTCGTGCGCCGCAGACAGCCTCTCCAATTCTGGTGCCAGAGCCTGACGTAGCCAGTCCTCGTGAAGAATGGTTCGCTCTCGATGGGTCATGTCGGATAACCTCGTTCGATAGAGTTGATCCAGAGTGCGATTCGGTGTGTTGGTCGTCGCTCCAGCAAGCAACCAACTCTCTAGTACTTTCTTGCGTCCGTAGCGGGCGGTCCGCCAGCCCTGAGCGGCGTCTTCGCCGTCTTGCTCCGGACCAAACAGCTCATTATGTTGAGTTGGATGCCGCGCCGCAAGGAAGGCTCGGATCTTCTCTTTCGCGTTGGAATACTTATAGGTAGATAGCTTTTGGGCGACGTAGGCGCTTTCAGAGTCGAGAGCTTCAATGGATTGGTACAAAGCCTTCCCTTCAGTCCTCGTGCGGGTCATCCCCTCAACAACCTTTCTAAGATTGACCGGCCCCAGTCTTTCGGATTTCGAACGAGAGCCAATGCGAACAATATTCCGAACGCCAGCATCGATCAGATGCTCCAGCAGCTGATCCAAGGCGTGATTGGTGTAGCACACACACATGACTGGACCAAGGTTGGCTTCGGATTTGTTGGCGAGAAGGATCTTGATGAGTGCTTCCCCAACAAAAGATTTTCCTGTGCCTGGAGGACCTTGAATAAGGGCAAAAGATCGAGAAAGAGAGTTGAGAATGGCCTCGGACTGAGTCAGGTCCAGCTTTGAATGCCTGCACAGTGCAATCGGGTCAATTGGGGCGCCGGGCGTCCACGAAAGTTTCGATCCATCATTGGATAGACAACTGAGATTGAAGGAGAATCCCGGGCACTTGGAATACAGCGGGGGAGAGATATCTGCGGACTGGTTCGCACCATGCAGAGTGAGAAGATCCTGGAACGCCAAGTCAGGCTTTTCCGACATTGCTTGAAGCGCCTTGAGTGGCGGTCCAAAGGCAGGGAGAAGGATGGACGGGAATTCGAAAAGCCGTCGATGCCGTCTAGAACCCATGTTCTTAAACCACAGCAGTGACCTCCTGACCTCGGCAGCGCTGGAATCGACGAGCTTGAGGTACACGAAAGCATGGCGTTCGTCGTCAGGCAGGCTGTACCGAGGACGATCTTTCATGTCCGCTTCTTCATTTACTTCATTCGGGTCACTCAGATCCCGTACGGTAGATTTCGAAACTTGAAAGAAGAAGACGTTTCCAGAATTGTCGACAACGCAGACGAGTGTGCCATCTGTGAGCCTCTTGGTTTGAACCCACCAGGCTGCGCGCTGTAGCTTGTCCAGTCCTTGTGTAGCTCTCGGCTGATCCACCTTGACAATGAATTCAAGCCCAGAACGCTTGTCGAAAGTGACGTCCTCGGCGGTGGCACTATCGTACACCACAACTTTTGTTCTGACTTCGCGAACTCGCTCGGTGGATTCGACCTGCGTACGGATAGCGTTACGCAAATCATGCAACGTATCTTCGCGAAGAAGCCGAAAGTGACGATCCAACAGGCCGCTCAGTCCCTTCAAGTGATGTTGCGAGGGGTTCATAGTTGGCAAGTACTCGTCGCGAAACGACATGATTTCGCCGAGGGTCGGCATGAGCTTGATATTTGCGATATTGGCGTGGTCGTTGTCGTGGCGTGCTCCTCTTCGCGAGAGGGCACCTGGCAAGTCTTGACTCAGCACGAACTCGGCCACGGAACCCGAGGAGGTGGAAGTTGTCGCGTCGGGGAGAGAGTGGCCGACGCCCAAGCGACGACGGACGTAATCGAGATACTTGGAAGCTTGCACAGAGTAAAAATCTCCTTCTTGGTCGCTGAAGACGTCCAGGCGCAGCTGAATCTTGTCGACGATGGATTCAAAGTGCGTACTGACCATGTTGGCAGCACTCGTGTCGATGACTTTGGCCAGGACCCCACAGCCGAGAGACAAGGCCTCGATGCCGGAAGCATCAGCAGCTTCCTCGAAAGGGAGCTCTGGCCAGTGATCGACGATGTGAAGAATAAAACGGTAGAGACGCGTGAGCCGAGCTGCATCGATTCCCAGAAGAGATCGATATATGAGAGCCAGTTCCTGTTCCAGGACCACAGAATCGACGACGTCGGGGTGCAGAATAACTCGAATCAGTGGGGAAATGCGTGACTCCCAGAGATGAGCTTTCAGCGACGGGGTGGCTGTACGCGAGAGTCCCTCGAGGACGTCTCTGATCACAAGCAAACGGCGCTCTGTGGCCAGCTCTCTGACGACTTCTTGCGCCAGGCCGACATCTTGTTGGACGAGGTCGAGGGCCGAGCGAAAAAATCTGGCCGTCTCGCCATCTTGCGGAATCGCTGGTACGGGCCGGGCACGTCTCCAAGCGAAGAGTTTCTCGCGCTCAGGATCGCAGGCTTGGCTCGAACTACCAGACCCGCCTGGATGCCCATTTTTAGGAAACGCGTTTTGGTCGTGTGAGAACTTGCAATTTGATCCGAATCGACATTTTCCGGCCTCCCAGTGACGACAAGGCGCAGACGAGCGGAAGCTAGAGGCACCGTGAGATCTGCTGAGAGTTCCTGCGTTAGCCCACCCGCGTGTTACATGGGCAATCGAAATCAGTTGCGTCTCACCCCCAATCCGGAGCCATGGTGAATTTTCAAAAGCACTTGGTGTTCGACAAAAGAGATCCAAATTGGATGTCAAGGTGCGCAGAGAAAAAGATGCGGCATATGACCTGGGGAGGGGGGGAGCAGAAGACTTCCAAGGGCGGCTTGGACTTTTGAGCAATATCGGCTTTGAGTTATCCATACCGTCTTTGATGCTTTGAATGGGAAGGCCGCAGCGCGCGGCGGATTGCGTTTGCCCGCAGCTGGACCAGAAAGCATATTGGCTGACCCAACTAACAATATGCAATGAACACCTCGAAGAGGCAGCACGTACTGGATCACCGGGGGGAAAAACAAAATTTCAAGAAGCTTTCCCCTGCATGAAGCTAAGCAAAATGGGCCAATCTAATCGGAAGAATCAAGAGCCGTTCCAAGTTTCGCTGGGTGAATGATGTCGCACGCCTGCCGGAGGCCGACCGCTTGGGCTGGCTGCGATCTGCTGCTGACAGCCAATCGTAGCGATTGGTTCCGCTGGGCTCTGGCATGGCAATACCATTTCCAAGACGCAGAGAGAGGGTGTGCCTCGCGACCAGAAAATTGGCTCTGATCGTACAGTTTCCGCATCGACGTTGAGTGGCGGCGTTGAGACTAGCAAGTGGTCCGTCCCTGGCCACACGATATGGCATAGCACCCAACTGTGGTCAAATCGAAATTGTTAGGGTCCGAAGTTGTTCATGATTTTCTCATTCAGACCAAGGTCAAGACTTCTGAATGAGAAAGCAATGGTGGACCGAAACTAGAATTTGACTCGTGGACAAAACGCCGAGGAAGAATCCCGGCGTGCATGGCCCGCCCTCGTCGCCAGCAAGCTGGCGTAGCAGCATCCGGCTTGGCTTGGTCAGTGCTTAACGGCCCGCACGCCGAGATACGCAAGGTTCCGGAACCGAACCCGGACCCGGCCGATCCCCGCTTGGCCGCTGTGCCCAATGCCATCCAATTGCAGGAACGGGAATACAGCACGTCACCACCGGCTATTGATAGTTGCGGGGCCGCAGCTTTCCAAAGGCCGATCAGTACGTATTCTTGCGCATTGCGCTCGGCAATAATTACCTAACTCTACCCAACCCCTTACGGATAAAATCGCAATGTTGAGAAATTGCATCAAGCGACGCATCCTTGGGCACAGCGATCCACTCCGCACGCCGGGTCGTTTACAGAATGGAACGAACCAATCCCGGCCAAACCCAACTTGGCCGACGGCCGGTACAGGAACGTCAAGATGTCACGACTCAGGCAACCCTTTGATAACCACCAAGTCCGCGTTCGGTTGCCCACAGCTTCCCGATTGCTCGATGTCTATCGCGACGTTGATCAAACACCTTGGATAAGTCGTTTCTCATAATGGTTTGCTAGCTGTTCTCAGGCAAACAGTCTTGTCCTGAACGAAGCATGAAGCACAGGTTGCGGGGTCATTCTGGTAGCATCATATCCGGACGTTGTGGGCTGGCCGTATTCTAGGGTCACCAACTATGTCCCCTCCTGCGTCACCGCTCTCGTCGCACCCTATTCGCAACGCCGATAGACAGACTCCGCCAACGAAAGACAGTTCCGCCCGCGATGAGTCCAATGGGAACAAGAGCAGAAGCGATTCTGAAAAGCATGGGAATGCAGGGCACCCGTCCGTGTGCATGCCGTCGTCGGAAGACACTGACGAGCCCGGCGCGGAGTCTGGTGTCGCAGGCCTCGGTCCCGGTGCGGACGGAGGCGTTGCGGATCGGGCCTTGAGCCAGGTAACAACGACATCGAGCATCGGCCCCGGACCCCCTCCCGACGGAGGAGTGAAGGCGTGGCTTGCGAGTGAGTTCGCATCAATGTGCTTATCCCGGGAACGGTATTGACCTGGAGCAGTGTTTGGCACCCATCTAGTTATCATGAACACCTGGTAGGAACCTTGTTCGCTGAATCTTACTGGTAAGGTGTTGGGACCTGTCTAACTTGCTCAGGGGCATCGTGAACTCATATGGCGCGTTTCAACCCTATTACACAACCACCCTCTCGCGTCCGCTCTCTGACATCGCTTGGATCGGGTCTTTCGAGGTTTGCTTACTGTTCTTCGTCGGCGCCTTCACCGGACGGCTCACCGACGCTGGCTACTTTCGACCCTTGTTCATCTCCGGTTTCCTCCTCGTGGTTCTCGGCATGGTGGCCACGTCGCTTTGCACACAGTACTGGCAGTTCTTTCTCGCTCAGGGCATTTGCATGGGACTCGGCAACGGCTTCCTCTTCTGCCCGAGTCTATCTACAGCCTCGACGTACTTCGACAAGAAGAGAGCAATTGCTCTCGGCTTTGTGTCCCTCGGAAGCTCCACCGGCGGCATGATTTATCCAAGCATGGTACGGCAACTGCTGCCGCAGATCGGCTTTGGCTGGACCATCAGAGCCATTGCCCTCGTGCAGATGGTGACGCTACTCGTCACTTCCGTCATCCTGAAGCCCAGAATCGAGCCGAGAAAAGCCGGCAGTCTGGTGGAATGGGCGGCTTTCAAGGAGCTGGAGTATACTTTCTACGCCGTGGGCTCGTGGCTGGTAAGAGCTCTTCGTGTTCAATGACGTAGATATGGCGACTAACGTGTAGACCTCGACAAGAACTACTTGGGTGTTTTCTTTGCCTCGTACTACATCGCCGCGTACTCCCGTGATATAATCGGACTGAGCTACACCTCCTCACTCAACCTGCTACTACTACTGAACGGTACCGGGGTGCCCGGGCGAGTGGTGCCGGCGTACTTCGCCTCGTACTATGTCGGCACCGTCAACATGTTCATTCCCATGTCCTTCATGGCCGGCGTCATGATGCTCTGCGGGCCCGCCGTGTCATCCGTTACCGGTCTCTACGTCTGGACCACGTCTTACGGGTTCTTTACCGGCGCCATCCAGAGTCTCATGCCGTCAGGCATTGGGATCCTCGCGGCAGACTCGACAAAGCAGGGTACGCTGATGGGAATGACCTTTACCATCATCAGCTTCGCCGTATTGATAGGTCAGCCGATCGCTGGCGCAATCATCTCAGCCATGGGCGGCAGTTACGTCGGTGCGCAGGTGTATGCGGGTGTATGTATGCTTGCTGGCATGTGCTTCCTCATCGCTGCTAGAATGGCGCGAGCGAGGAGATGTGGGAGGTGGTTGTGGGTCAAAGTCTAGAAGAAATAAAGGTCATCATCCTTTGCATCAGTAAGTAGAAATTGTGTCCCGCTGTGTGCCTAGTCGGCTCATTTACCTAGATTACAGGTTGCTAATATTTCTCTGGTTTACCTGTTCTCTAACTGCAAAAGATCTTGTTTGTATGAGATCAAACTCTCTACCATTTACCATTGTGTTCGATTGTTTGTGTCTTGAAGTAGTTGAGTCACTATAGGGCTGGCAGAGGCTCAAGATGTTTGACTCCAGGCTGTTATTGGCCTGATGTTGACCTGAGGTAACCATACAGGGCATCTTTCACCACAAAGATGCCTTGTCAGAGACCTTCAGGCACATTCAAACCCCAGACCGCCTTGCCTGAAAGGTCGCTTGTCTCTTCCGCTGCCTCAAATGCCACATAGGAGGTAGGTGCCGGCAACAAACGAAGTGGGTCCACCGACTCCTGCTCCTGCCTTGAGAGACCTCACCTCTGGCCTCTGGTGTAGCAGCAACCTGGAAGCTGGCCACAGCGAAAGACGCGCTGCCCACTTCTCCCGCCGTCCTTCAACCTTCAAAATCGTTTTTGACTTGTAGTTTTCGCGTCACCTTTCGATTTTCCTTTCTCTTCGCACCACATCGCAACATCAATTTGTATCGTCCCAGTCTGGCCATCAGTTATATTTACAACCCTGACAACCGCGAGTGACCGATTCGGAAGACCGCCAAGGCCCAGGCCGCTACTTGTTGTTGTCGCAAACGATGGAGCCGCCGTCTAAGATGGAGGCGGCGCCCATCGACGACCTCCTTTACGACCATCTAGTCCTGCCCGCCCAACTACCCCATCGACGAGAAAATGATCGCCAGCTTCGACTTGTGGAGAACGCATTGAACGAAAGACTTATCGAAGCTGTCAAAGTCATGCTAGGAATCCCTAACAACCCTTCACAAGATGTGTGGAAGTCGCTTCATCAAACGATCGCAGCTTCTGCCGCCCTCAATCGCAACGGCAGAATCGACAAGTCCGCCTTTCTTCGTGAACTTCAACGTCTGCGTCCCTCGGGCTGCTTGATACTTCACATCGAGAGCCAAAATGCCGGTCTCATTATTCGAAGGCAGCATGAGTAAGCACTGAAACTGTTCCCCTGAGGCCCTGGCTGATTCTGCACAGCCCCATCTTCAATGACAGCGTGGTTTTTGAAGCGTTCGAGGCTTCTGCCAGAAACGAAGACGTGCTAGCAACCAAAGGTGCCCTGCAGTGGGACTTCCCAGGCATCGCCGTCGCGGTTCCATTCACGACATTTACCCACGACGAGTTCCAGCTCAGTGTGGCGACCTTCATCGAGCAAGCGTCCCTCGAGACGACTAAGTCGCTTGCGGCACACACCTTCAAAGCAGGCGCAGTCGTCTACGAGTACCGTAACACCGGCGACCCGTCCATCATAACATCCTTGTTTATGGCAGTATTGGAGGAGAACGGCCGAAGGCTCGCACCGACCCTATTGAGGAAGCGCGTCAGAGACGATGTCTGCTGGAATCGGGCTGAGAAGCCTTGGCGGCGGCTGCCCTACTGGTTGGTCCTTCGTGTCGGTCTCCAGCGTTATCTATCGGTAGCCCTCGACGCTGAAGGGGGTCGTCTCGAATTCAAATTCTTCGTCGCCATCGTCCTCTCGAAATTTCTCGACGACGCGCCAAGCCGCTCGATCAGTGTCGAACGAGTCCATTTCTTGCGGAAGAAGCTATGTCGGCGTCTGGTCAAGCTCGATCTCGACAAGCAGCGATGCTCCAGCTCAGAAACTTCATCTCGCTATGAGTTCCTTTTCGACTACCTCGGACCCAAGTTCAACAAGTCGGTCGAGCATTGCACCAATGTGCTTAGCCGCGCCCTCACCGAGCAACGGGCGGCTATGAAAAAGCACATTCCCTTGCTGCCGCCTCGAGCTGCGGAGACAGACACTCGTCTCGGTCTTCGGATGAGCCAAGCTTACTTGAAGCATGCCCTGCAAGGCTTCAGGGCTCCACGAAAGGCGAAGCAAATGCGAGCGATTACGGAAGATGGCTTGACCGAAGCTGCCAAGGACCACTTGAGCCAGTACGCCCAGTCTTACCACATGCTCATCAACCGGGAGATCCAGCTCGCCACATTGCCAGGGGAGAGCTGCTCTGAGATTTCTCGGCAGATAACTGGCTACATCGACATCGCCATGCCGCTGTACGAGGGAAACGCTGACCAGAAGAGTCAAATGCTACTGACAGTGATGGAAATGTGGCAGAAAATGGATGCCATCGCTTGTCGCTTGTTCCCGTTACTTCAAGACTTCCATCCAGTTTTGCAACCGCAGATGCTCGACGTTCTTTTGCTTCCGCAGTTCTCGGACATGGCGAGACTGAATGCTCTGCAGCTTCTTCTGTCAGACCGAGTCAGGCGCGCACACAGTGATCGCCGAACCATATTCGAAGATCCTTCCGTCGGGTGTTTCGGAGAGAGATATTACTCGGAATCGTCAGACGCGCCAGCCCTCAAGGAGTTGCATCAGTCAATCACCAAGATGGCGGACGACATGCGCAAAAGGAAACATGAGGAATGGGAAACGAAAACCCAGAGATACGACGATCTTATCCGTCGCATCGACACTAGTGCGTGCACTTATTTCCCCGATGATCTCGACCCTCTAGGCCGCGGCCTTCATGATCGGGACTGCCTCAGATGCGGCATGATGTGGAGCGCGCAGAAAATGCGGATCGCCATTTTCGAGGACCCCTTACCCGCAGACCCTGTGATTGCGCGAGCAGCAATCTTCGAGCTTTCCTGTCCAAGAGAATTCGCTGTATATCGCGACACCACCTGGTGGATTCTTCGGCAATTAGCAACGCCTTACAACGATGAAGGCATTAAGCCCCGCTGCTTGCTCAAGGACTATGTCCAACTGAAGCCATTTTTCCATGTGGGCGCAGGCAAAGTTGGACTTGCATCGACCACGAAGCCTTGTGAGTGCCACGCATTCATTTCCACTGTTCTCCATCCCGTCTCCCTGCTTTGCACCCGACACCGCCAATCTCGCATTGTTCTAGCCGTCCTTGCTGCTGTTCTGATCACCTACAAGTCAAGTCCGCTGACATGCTTTAGTCGCTACTACGCACTACACCTCCGTCCCCTTTCCCGTAGAGTGGCAGGGTGGTCGTGATGGCGTGTGTCGGCCCAACGGGATGAAGTTGGCCATGTTCGACGAGCAAACTTCGACCTGGCCCGGGAGGCTGAAGTTTCGCCCAACTTTTGCTCATCATACGGCGATTGCGCTGCCCAAGTCATCTCCTTTCGCCACATTATTCGAGAGTAGGGCCTTCGCCTGGGATGGGCCCGGACCGTCCTCCTACGAAATCATGGCCAGCCAGTCAAGCTGCCCCGCTGGTGTGAATGTGCACGAGTACGTGGCGATGCAGACGTTGATGTCCGGCAAATCTCAACGATGGGTCACACTGCTCACTGAACTCGGGTCCACCAACTTGAACTTCTCCAGCGAGGTTACCATGCTCGTCGTTTCCCACCTTGTCACTCTCAGCGGGCCGGCAGACGACGACGGCAAAAAAGACGAGGGCAGTGGCGGCGGCAATTGGGACAAAACTTCACGCCGAGCAGGGCACGACAGAGGCAGAGGCACCAGGGACACCCTGCGGAAAACTCACAAAGTGTTTCGTGACAAGGGTTTCTGTGATAGATTGGTGGAGCAGCTCTCTGTACGATTGGACAGCATCGAAGCCAACTGGCGCGAAACCTATCTGATGGATGTGGTTATCACTATTCTCCTTCGCGCCCACACTCTTACGGCGGCGACGAACCAGGATGCGTCTCTGAAAGCATTAGATGCATTGATCCGAGCCCGTCAAATCTGTTTGCGCTGGGTTGAGATGCTTCGAGCAGAGACGTACAAGTCCAGCGACACAGAGATGGCAAAGCGGTGTCAACAATACGCACTATGGGCAGCGATCCTTTGCAAACGCACCTACGTTATCCACCGAAGCCAGTCTACACTGTTGGACGTGAAATCACTTCAAACCTACATCGAGTGTTGCGTCACTGTTCAGGACAACTTAGTTGTGGAGGTCGGCGCGTTGCCACAGGTTCTTCGACATGCCGTAGTTTCCGATCTGAAGCTATCCTATCGTGTTGCGTCTTTGGTCGGCAATTCTATCATCAGCAACTCAGATGCATTCCGCAAGGCCATCAGCGCGGTGTGGCCGGAACCCGAGGGCCGACCCCGGCAGATTTACAACCTCAGAACGGATTCGGGGGGGTGGGTTGTGTGCGAAATCCTGGAAAACGAGCACGGGCAAGTCGTTCAAGTGCATTACAATTACGTACAGGGTCTACTTCTCGTCGATGGTCGACCTCTCGGGAAGCTTCCCAAAGCTCCTGAACACATAGAGGTCCTCAACGAGCTGTTTGGGGACCAAGCGCTCTTGACATTCCCATCAACACTGACCGGTATGGATTATACCCTTTGCATTCAGCCCAACAGATACCGAATCGATGTTGGTTTCAATGCCGGAGCCATGATCGTTCGAGCTTGGAAAGGAGGGCAATACCTGCAGCTCATTCCCAGAGAGGTTTTCCGGTCTGAGAACTGTTGGGATCTTCCGGGTCCGCTCCTCGAGGGCTGTTTTCACTGGCTGTAAGTTGATATTCTACCTGCCGTATCCTATACCATCCCTTCTATTTCTTGAATTGTTTTGTCACCCACTAACATCAATATAGAGACCTTCAGAGCGGCACCTTGTTCATCACCCAAAAACCGGACATTTGGAACATGAACAAACGCAACTGGACTCTCAATATGCACAACAGAATCTGCTCTCGGACTCGTTCGAATGGCATCGAACGAGTCGTCGACGTCGCAAGTCCTTTGTTCAATCGAGTGAGCAGAATATTCGACGGCTTCGAGGAGAAGCGCAACCTTCTCGTTTACCAACCATCGACAAGACATCTGCAAGTGGAGATCAAGCGGCTGCAGCTTCTCTTCTATGTGAACTCTCGCCAAGTGCTTCAGTCGCCACAACTTGGTTCCGAGGTTGATTTGGACCAAGATGCTGGGACATGGTACGGGCTCAGTAGCAAGCTTGTCTTCCGCAATCCCCGTGATCCTTTGCAGAGAACGATTCTGGTTCCACTGGGACCTCTTGTGGCCCAACAGCAAGGTGATCATCTACTTGTACGCACTTTACCTCACAATAACTATGGGCGATTCATCATCAACAAGTCTCTTGGGCGTTTGGATTGTGCAGCCGAGCCAATTCTTCTATATCTCAAGTCACTTTTGCACGCATACACATCTTCCGTTTTCCCAGATCATCTCACAGGAAGAACCGGGACTGAAGAAGCTATCCATTGGCTATCTTCGGGAGTATGTCGGCCATGGCAAGGTCTGGGCGATGGTCCCATTCAAAAGCTTCTCCAAATTGCCGAGTTGAGCCCCCGTCACGACTACTACCCGGAAGACTTGAAGGTTATGAAAACAGACTTTTGGAATGAGAAAATCCCTGAGCGCATCCAGCACGAGCGATTCAGGCCACTCGTCGAGCAGATCTTTTCAATTTCTGACGAACTCGAAACATTCTCGCTGCTGAACAAACACTCCGGACTGAAGCAATTGCCGCCATCTGGAGATGGATATCTGCGTGAAAGGGCAGAACATCGACGTCAAATTTTTGAGCGATCATTCGATGACAGAATCGAAACCCCTGGGGTTTTGGATGAAGTATACCGCGCCCGCGACAGTCCTATGCCTTCCAATGCCCGCCACCGCCAAACCCTTGAAGTTGCTCATCTTGTCCGGACTTGGCCTGAGCAGATGAAGACCACTCAGTCCTTACCACAGCAGCTTTCTCTTAGCAGAAACATCATTGGAGGATTCAGAGAAGCATTCGACAAAGTCTCGCTAAGCGACCGTTTGAATATTGATGTGTTGACCCACTGGGGCTCTCTGGTCAAGTTGTGTCGAGAGCAACGAACCCCGTTCACCTTGATGTTTGTCTTGGCACCAATCGCCTTCAGCTGTAAGGTAGATATGGATCTTATCAGAACCCTTGCAGCATTCTCGATATTTAAGGAACTGAGGGAGATTCAGCTACCCCCGTGGGAAGAGTATGAAGACTTCAAAACCAACCAAACCCCCCAACTTGAGCATCTGACGAGAATCATTTCACCTTTCCGGGTACCTCCACCAAAAGACGACGGAGACGAATTGCAACAGTTTGCAAGTGCCAAACAGCTTCGAAAACTGCGGGATCAGAAGGCTGCCTGGGAAAGACAGTCTGAACAAGACTGCAAATTCCTGGCAAACTTTCTGCTTAAGCAGTGGCCATGTATGGAGCCAGGTGTCGTAGACTTGTCCAAGTCTTTGCTTATTGACATCGAGGCTGCTTTGACTGTTGTTAGAGTGGAGTGGAAGAGGCTTCATCAGAACATGGACTTGTCGGTTCACCTGGATGCTGTTCAAAATGTCCTCGATCGACGAAGCAGCGATGCGGACTACGAGTGTCCACCATTCATCCCGTCGGAAAATGTGTTTCGTGAACGCCTTCGAGGAGGCGAGATGCCACGCCTGAGGGCCGATCTCCTGAGAAAGACTTTTCCGCGCATGATCGCTGCGTCAACTACCAAATCGCGAAACAACATCACAGAGAAGACCGGAGATGACTCTGAGGATGTCAACAGCACGAACGTTAGCGACAACGAAGGTAACCATACGGGCAGAAACGCCAAGCTACAGACTGGTCTAGCAGCTTTCCGTCACCCAGCTCACATTCGTGGACCCATCTCCCTACCCTATGGCTCTGCTCCGCGAAGTGCAGGCACCAATGTCTTGGCGCCCAGCTGGATGTCATCCAGAACAGAATTGGTCCCGTCAGGTGACTCAACAACCGAGCTGAAGGAAATTGTCACTGAGTTATCGACGTCGCAATCCTTGGTACGTCAGATATATGCAGAGGATCTTCAGAAGAGCCTCGATGCATTTGTTCTTCGAAAGCAACCCAAAGGCCACGAGGCGTCTTCGCTCATTCTTGTCGCTCGAGAAGTGTCTTTATCACAAATGTCCATCCAACGACGATTCGAAAATATCCAGAGAGCTCTAGAGATGCCAGACGATACATTGTCTGCACAGCATGTATTCATGCTCAAGGCCAGCCAGCTGTGGCCTTCCGTAACCTATGTCACTCTTTTGGAGCAATTGCGGACCGTGGCACCACCGGCTTTGTTTGGCCAAAATGTCAAGGAAACTCTGATCGATTTCGGCCTCGCTATTACGAGCACACAGCGCGATCTTCGCATTAATGACTTCGTCTTGCGGGGCGATGCAGGGAGGTACAAGGATGAAATGGACAATCAAGGCCATTCCAACTGGCAGCCAGCAGAGCATCCCGACTGGTTGCTACTTGAAATTGAAGCCAACTTGCTTATTCGTTCTGATCAAGTCGACGTAGCCCTTGCTACCATCTCACCGGCATCTGGGGCCAATTCCGTCTTGCAAATGAATATGGGACAGGGTCAGTAACTCCTCATCGTCACGTAGTGTTGTTGTTGTTGTTGTCATCATGGCGATGGTGGTGGTGCCTTCAGCTTTACTAACAGTTGATAGGAAAAACATCCTGTATCATTCCTATGGTTGCTGCAGCACTTGCGAATCGTCAAAACCTTGTGAGAGTCGTCGTGCCAAAGGCATTGTTACTGCAGACCTCTCAATTATTGCAAGGTCGACTGGGTGGTCTCCTCGACCGACAAGTTCGTCATGTGCCGTTTTCTCGTCGAACACCGACAGAGGAGAACACGATCCTTGCATACCATCGGGTTCACCGAACAATATTGAAGCAAGGGGGTGTTATGGTTTGCCAGCCAGATCACAATCTGTCTTTCATGCTGAGCGGGCTCCAACGCCTTCTTGACAACAGGCTTCCTGAGGCAGGGCCAATGATCAACATTCAGACCTGGCTTCGCAGCCGCTGCCGAGACATTCTCGACGAGTCCGATCACACACTCGCCGTAAGGACGCAGCTCATATATCCTTCTGGTTCGCAGATGACCGTCGATGGCCATCCCTATCGGTGGCAGGTAGCGCAGGCGGTCCTGCGTCTGGTGGACCGACAGTCGTACAGTCTAGCGCAGGCGTTCCCAAACTCGGTTGAGGTCGTCCAGCGCCCTTGTGGGGGTTTTCCCCTCTTGTATTTCCTACGGTCAGACGCGGAAGACGCACTGCTTCGCAACCTTATTGCGGACATATTGCGAGGCGCTGATGGTATTCTACCGGTTCAGAACCTCGAAACTTCTGAGCGTCTTGCGATCCGAGACTTTCTGACGGTAAAGCCACGCGAAGCCACGCTGCAGTGCATTCGGGATCTCTGTCCAGATAGACCCTCAGTTCGTCAGACCGTCTACCTTCTCCGAGGGATCTTGGTCAATCGGATCCTCATGATGACCCTTAAGAAACGATGGAACGTGCAGTACGGACTGCATCCCCAAAGGGACCCCATTGCAGTCCCCTTTCACGCCAAAGGCGTTCCTAGCGAACAATCGGAGTGGGGACACCCAGACGTCGCCATCTTGTTCACTTGTCTTGCGTTCTATTACGACGGCATTAGTATCCCACAGCTCACACGGTCCCTAGAGCATCTTCTGAAGTCGGATGATCCATCAGCTGAATACGACAATTGGACCCATACCGCTGAGGCGTTCCCAGAGTCCCTCAGAGCCTGGAACTCGATCAACGTGGACGACGACATGCAACTTGCAGAAATTTGGAAGGCTGTGCGATACAACATTCCGACGATTGATTACTACATGAACAACTTCGTCTTTCCTCAGCACGCCAAGCAATTCAGAATCAAACTTCAGTCCAATGGTTGGGACATACCTCTGTTCTCGGTGAACAACACTGGCGACGCCGCTGGGACGGAAACCAGAGCCCTCACAACTGGATTCAGCGGTACGAACGATAATCGGACCATGTTGCCCTTGACAATCAAACAAGAGGATCTTCCAGGTCTATCTCACACGAACGCCGAAGTCTTGACTTATCTTCTCCACCCTCGGTCCCGGGAATGCCACAGAATCGTGAGATGCCATGGCGAGAGGGCCTCGGAGTCAGATTTGCTAGAAGAACTCAGAAAACGCGACATCAGCATTCTCATTGATGCTGGAGCTCAGATTCTAGAGATGGACAACGTCAGCCTTGCGTTGAAGTGGTTGGAGATTGATGGCAGAGCTCTCGCCGCCTTATACTTTGACCAACAAAACAAGCCGTGGGTCGTTCAGCGAGGCGGGAGAACAACGCCTTTTCTGGCGTCGCCATACGCAGACGACTTGAGCAAGTGCCTGGTTTACTTGGATGAGGCTCATACAAGAGGCACTGATCTCAAGTTCCCGCCAAATGCCCGCGGCGCGTTGACTCTTGGCCTAGGACAGACCAAAGATCACACGGTTCAGGCTGCCATGCGTTTGCGGCAGCTCGGAACAACTCAGTCTGTCACCTTCTTTGCTCCGCCCGAGGTCTATCAGAGTATCCTCGATCTTCGGTCCAAGCCTCGCGGCGCCCAGATCAACTCACACGATGTAATTTGCTGGCTTCTGGACAATACCTGTGATGGAGTCGAGCAGTTGCAGCCACTTTACTATGCTCAAGGAATCGACTACTGTCGACGCATGCAAGCGGCAATCGAAAACCCCGATTTCCTTCGAGACAGACATCAGCGTGAAGATTATCTCGCCACAATCAAGCAGAAGGAGCAACACAGTCTCCAGCAGCTCTATGAGCCGAAGCGTAAGATTAGAGGCGCGGGCGAATTTCGAGCGGGATCAGACAAGAAGATCAGGGCATTTGTCAAGGAGCTCAATACGAGGCGGAAAGCATTCCAAGACACCGGTCGAGCGGTCCATGCTTCCGCTCTGCAAGAGGTCGAACAAGAACGAGAGATGGCGTTTGAGGTGGAAACGGTGCGCCAGGTCAAGAGGCCTCAACCTTACCCTGCATTATCATTCCCAGGCTTGCACCAAGACATCGAGGAGCTTGCAAAGACGGGAAGAATGCGTGCTGGTACTCAGGCGCTCATCCCAGCTTTCAAGTCCCTGGCCAAGACTGGCATTGGCAGAAAATTCAAGACCTCTGACCGACTGCTTCCCGCAAGATTATTCGTGTCGGCAGAATTCGAGCGAACAGTCAAGCTGACCTTTGACTTGACGAATGACAACTTTATTGTGAGCTAAGACAATCACATAGTCTCGGGCGGATTTGCTAACACTCGATAGCGAAATGTCAACTGGATTCTCTGGAGTCAGTGTAGCCAGATTGCGGTGATTATCATTCCCGAAGAAGCCGAATTGCTTCTACCGGTGATGCGAAGCAAGACCGTCAGGCCTGAAACCCATCTGCTCACTTACTCGGCACCCGTGACTCGCAAGATGTTGCACTTTGGGCAGCTCAACTTCTTCAGCGTCCCACCCCTTCCGGAGAGTTGGGAGGCACCCATGTGGCTGAAAATTGAGCTTGGACTGTATTCCGGACGACTGTACTTCGAGTGGGACGAATACGCTGCGATTTGCGACTTGGTGGGTATTGACGAGAATTCTTCATCTCTCGAGTACTCTGAGGACTGCTCCGATGAAGACCTTGGGAATGCTCAGCTTGATAGTGCGAGGGAGCTCAGCAAGGTTTCCGCTTCAGTCAGCACAGGCCTTACCTCACGGCCCTTGACATTCTTACAAGAGTGGTTGGCCTCACGACGTCGCGGTCAAGAGTTCGTATCAACTCCAATGGGTTTCGTTGCTCAGGGCAAGCCTCTTCAAGAAAGTCACCCCTTCTTCCGCAAGGCCGAAGAGAACATCAAATGTGACACCTTGTTTGTTCCGGTCAGCAGGAAGCCTCATGACCAAGAAGCGGAAGACGATTTGTTGGATGATTTCGATGCGGACTTCATTGGCGATCATGGGGAGATGGAAAGTGATGCTGAGTATGACGAAATTGAGTATAATGACTCGGAGATGGAGAGCGAGACCGAAGATTTAGAGTCAGAAGAGTGAATGGTGAGTTGGATGGAAAGACTTGCGGGCGATGTTGCTTGATTTTCCCAAGATCGAGCGGGATGAGCTGTCTAGCTTGGTATTAGGTTTTGTTAGAGTCTGTCAGTTTAGTTGTCGATCATCGGCCCAGATACACAATTCATTCCGCAGGATAGATCGCATCTTTTGATGGATGTACTTGACCGAATCTTGCGTGTTTGTTTCACTTCTGTGAGCTCAATGCTGGTTGACTTGCAATGGAGTCTCTCCATCTGAGTTGCAGGCTGCCGGGGTAGCGGGTAACCTTGGCGAGAACTTGCATGGATCGGGCGCAGGACTTTTGGCCGTGGTCATGCTACTTCTGTTCGAATGAGTATTCCTCCAGGTAGTTCATGTTCAGGGCAACCAAACATAACTCGAATGAATAGCAAATCTCCAAATCGGGTTGCAAGCTGAGCAATTGGCGCGTTGGTCCAGCTCAAGAGACACTACAAGCCTCGAGAAAGCGAAGTCTCCTTCGCCGTTCAGCCACCTTGTCCGTGGAAGTCTCAAGCCAAAAGGAAGAAGAATTAAAAGCTTAAAGATACTTCCCGCATATTTGAGTTTCATGCCGTGATGGGGGCATGGCGATACGAGGTGCTTGAAGCCGCCCCAAGGCGTTGGTAGTTGCAAGGGTGTGCGCTGGGCCCGCCAATTTCGTGCCATTATAAACATCTGCAGGGCAGCTCGTTCTGGATCTATACGCTTTTTCCATCTTGAACCATAAAACTCTTGTCAATATTCAGGGTTCCATTCACGCGCTCTTCCAACTCTCGGGAACTTGAACACACGACCGACATGGCTTCATTCATTTTCTTCGTGGCTTTCCTCCTTCGCCCATCAGCGGCTTTAGTCAGTGCCTTGCGGCCAGGCAGTGCCGAAACCCGCGGTCCTACGATTCCACTGCCAGTCGAGAATTATTTCTGCGAAGGCAAATATCCGACAATAGACCCCAAGGATCCTCTTCAAGGAGGGAACTTGACAGAGATCACCCAGGGCAAATACCCCTCCGACCTGATGTTCGCCATGGATCGTCGGATTGTCAAAAACGCCTACGAAATCCACGTTTTTCTCGGGGAAAAGGCAGCCGACCAGGACATTCTGAACTACCTGGCGCACTGCTGCGACTTTCTTAGACACCAACCGACTCCAAACTCTCACGGTCACTTCGGCGATGCGTGGCCGACTGGACAAGGCCGGTGGCGCTACTCCGCGGAAATCAACAACTTCTTACTTGCACAGATTGCCAGCTCGGCGAAAGTCACAAAAGTTCTGCCCGTCACAGAGAAGGTCTGAAGTTGGAGGATATGGGCTGTTGTCGAAGACTCCGTTTTGCTTTCGGCATGGGCACAGAGAATGGCTAGCTAGTATTCCTAGAAACAGGAAGATCCGAGATGGGTGTCGATCCGAAGGGAGGCAGGTACAAGCAGGAAATCCCTGCCATCACTCAGGCACCCTTCAAGGAAGACTCTTCAGCATATTGTTGTGCACGCTGAGTTTGAGTTTCCAGATCAGGATGGCCGCAGTCGCCGTTGACAGAGGTGATTCGGGTCAGGAGAGGCAAGCATACATACACTTCAAATCATCGAAGCTTGATGGAGAAGACTGAGGAAAATATGAAGTCGTACAGCTTTTCTTTTACATGGCTACCTAACACTTCGGTCTGCTAGCAGCGGGCGCAAATCCTCCGCTAATCAAATTCAATGACGTGGGTATCCTCACGCTACATCCTACACTCGAGCAAAACACCGCGTGAGGCTGTTGCGAACTCTTTGTTGTAGTATTACATGTTTTATCCAGCAGAATGTTGGGCATTAAATCCTGTTCACTGTGCTCCATCGCGCAGCCGGGGCCGTTAGATAGGTCTCGACTTCAACGACTGGCATGCCGCCGAGGGTAGATGAGCTTGCTTGCGAGTCGAAGGATCGGCGGGGGCTGTTGCGCTCGGCCATCACGCGTCTGGAAGCCTTGACAGCGGGAGAGAAGGAGAAGGAAAGGCGCCTGTTGAAGCTTCGCGCATGGTCAGTTACGAGCATGCTGGAAAGTTGGGCAGGCATGGATCAGATGTGTTGACGGAGACTTACTTGGGTGACATGTTGAATTTTGGTAGAATATCTTGCTGTGATAAGTGTGAAGTCGGTTGTTCAAGTTGTAGCTTTGCAACGTGCTGTGCTTGTTTGATGGTGCAGCGATACCCTCACTTCTTTTCGAAGGAGCTTGCGGGGCTTTATATAATCGAGTGTTCTGCCTTGATTGCTCATATTGACTTGGTGAAGTGTCGTCGAACGAGGGCCTCGTTACGAGGCTCACGTCACTCGCAACCATTACCTGAGACGATTGGGAACATCATTGCCAATTGCCGCGAAGATTCGTGGGAATAAATCGCCTCAGCTGACTGAGAATCGAGCGAAAGTATTTGCCAGTTGAACCCGATCACCACCAGAAGCACGGCATCGCAATGGTCCGAATCTCTCCCAGTGGCCGCAGTCGTCACGCGCCACCGCCGATGACGTTCGGTGGGAGTTTGGCTTGCTGTGAGTTGGTGTGCTTATTTGCGCTCAATTTAACCTGCGTGCGGCACAGCCCAATTACAGCTGTGCTGGCCACCCGGATCGACAGAACCTGAGGGATCAAGGACCCTTCTTGCATCACCAAGCAGACTGGGCCGCCCTCCCACTTTGGTTGAATGCCGGAATCATCAGTAATTGGTTATTGTTGCATGTGGTGCTGTCAACGACCCAATGCGACACTGCCCGACGTAAACAGTGAACTAACGGTCAAACACTTGATCGAGCAGAAGCAGTAACGAAAGAACAGCGATCCCCTGTTGTTTACTATAAACCTGTGGAGAGCTCAAAGTTGCTACTCTGAACCACACGTCACTTGTAACTTCACATAGGTGGCTCAGTTTGAAGGTATGTATTGTAGCAATTTCTCGTCTGAATCTGTTCCGTGCATGTCCAGGACTATCTGAAAGCGGCGAGTCGGTAGGTACATTCGGGGTCGGGCCGGACAGCAGCCCGAAGCCTTGCGCGCCTTCCGCCTGAATTAGTTGCTTGATCTTTTTTTTTTTTTTTTTTCCCTTTTGCTAAAATCAAGAACATTTCTTGCCTTGAGACTTCTAGACTGTTGAAGCCTTGCGGTGGTATCAATCAGCCGCTCAGTCGAGCTCTGCGTCGTCTCCTGAGTCCTCCCTGTCATGCATGTGTTGCAAGCTGCCGGCCATGCAATCTCCCCTGTATGCATGCCACTTAGACTCTCAGCAGCAAGCTGGCAAAGTCTTCGCTCCCAACGAAGACGCTTCGTCGGATTTCGAAAGAGCTCGGAACACAGAGTCTTACAGTAAAATTTCTACGGCGTTCTGTCCGTTCTTCTAGGGATTGTGCCCGACGTGGCGGCGGCTTCAAGTTCTTGGCCCGAGCCCTTCGATCTGCGAGCTACCAACCAAATTCCCTTCGAACGCCAAATGCAGTAACTAGGGACCCATTCAGAACACTTAGGTTTGGTCTGATACGTAATCAGGCTCGTGTCAAGCTCTATGCCTGCTCCACGAACATGGGAATGAGATTTCGGGCCAACCCATGACGAATGCAGGTCCAGCCAAGTCTGCCAAGCAGAACAGATTGGAAATTTGTCGCGAGGAGGTCTAGTCCCTCTCGTCAACGTTGTCGACACAGAGTTTGATACAAGAATTTCGCACAGAGAAAGCCCTCAAACACCGTTCAGCACAGCTTCTCTGTGTGGTTGGTTCAGCAACGTTCTCTTCTGTCATGTTGCATAGCTGAAGGCGTCATCAACGACATGAAGAGTTTGGCCACGTGAGATGATCGTCGCGAAAACAGGACGAGACAGCAGTTGTCTGGTTTTTTTTTTTTTTTTTTTTTTTTTGGCAAAGGCGCTCAGAATGGCCAGGAAATTTCCAAACGACCACCTCACGTAACAACCGTTGAACTCCGCAAGACTCCGCGCCTTAGTGGTTGGGAGTTTGTCTCTTCCCGGCCTTGTATCCCAGAAGGGGTTGTAGGCGCCGAAAATCCTGTCCATAACAAGGAAAGCTCGGTTAGTCGGTGAGGACTTCATTGGATGATTTCCCCACGTTGCTGGAACCACTCCTCTGCGGCACTTGAAATGCTTGAGTTGGCCGGGCCTCTTTCACCAATGGCCAGCTTTGCTCAGCTCACTGAAGGCGAATCGGTGCCAGGATTGCGGGGCGTGCCGGCGAGAGAGTCGGTCCTATCTTGCATTGAAAATATTCTTCCCCAGTCGTGCGATGTTTCAGAGACGAGAGGATACGCGGGATCCCCTCGGGGTCATGCCAATGGAGTCTTAGATACTGGGGATTCAATAAGACAAAGACTTTCCACTCGGAACCCTCTATGTCTCCAGGTGGCCGTAAAACCCGGCTTTGGGGGGAATGGAGCAAATGGGGCAACTGGAGCAGTTCATCCCCCTTTGCTCGTCTCCCGGGGACGCAAGGTAACGTTCCCCCGCGCATTGGAGCTCGAAGCGACGAGGCTCCTCCATGGCTCATGGCTTCTCTACCCATTCAACGTCTCCCCTTTCAAGCCCTGCCCCCTTTCCCCGGGATGGGCCTATCCCCACGCCATCCTGATGCGGCCGAAGAAGCCCCATTGCAACTGCATCGCCAGAGTTGCTGGTAGGCCGGAGCGGTCCAGGGGCACACGAACGAATCCCGGGCGTTCGCAAAAGTCTTTCCTACCACGCGCCGCGCGATTGAACGATGGACTTGGGTGCCGCAGGTCTCCCCACATCAAAATGCTGTTGAGGGGGTGGTTGTTTGTTCCCCCGGGACTTGACCGAGACCGATCACGTCTGTATAAAGTAGTAACCACCCACTCCCCGTCTCCCAGGAAGTCTTCTCACTTGATCCCGGCGTCCTCTTACCCGGCCACTCTCATCTCAGCACCGGTCTCTTTCGACAACCTGTTGTAAGGAGCCAAGTCGAGATCCGACAACAACAGCAAGATGGACGACAAGATCGACCAGGCGGACACCGCCAAGGGCGGCCACGCCCACAACGTCGAAGACCAGCCTCAACATCTCGATCCCAACGCACCCCGTACCATGGACCCGGCGCGTCGTGCTGCGGTTGAGAAGAGCATGAAGCGCAAGCTCGATCTTCGATGCTCGCTCTTCGTGCTCATCTACATTCTCAGTGAGCTCTCATCAGCACTACCCTCATCGATCACGGCTGGCTTACGCGACAAATCTTAGACTATCTCGACAGAAACAACATCGCTGCCGCCCGTCTCAAGGGTCTGCAGGATGATCTCGACCTCGACAACACCGAATACGCAACCTGCTTGAGTATTCTCTACGTCGGCTACATTCTCATGCAGGTCCCCTCCAACATGGTTGTGAACAAGATCTCGCGCCCTTCGTGGTACATCGCCGCCGCCATGTTGATCTGGGGTCTTATTTCTACCCTGTCTGGTGTCACCACTAGCTTCGGCGGCATGGTTGCCACGCGTTTCTGCCTGGGTTTCGTTGAGGCAGCTTTCTTGCCGGTAAGTTCACGGCCGACGAGCGAATGCAAGCTTCTCGCTAATCCATCCCTTCCGCAGGGTGCCCTCTTGATTCTCTCCAAGTGGTACACGCGCCGCGAACTTACCACCCGCAACGCGATCCTGTTCTGCGGAAACCTCATTTCGAACGCCTTTTCGGCTCTCGTCGGTGCCGGCGTGCTCTCGAACATGCAAGGTGTTCTCGGACACGCAGCATGGCGCTGGCTTTTCTGGGTAAGCAGTCTATTTTTTGGGTCATGGCCACATGAGGACAGTGATTGATGTTTCCTCTCAGATCGAAGGTGCTGTTACCATGGCCGTCGCCATCTCCGCCGCCTTCATTTTGCCCGACCTCCCTACCAACTCCAAGGGCTTCACTGAGGAGGAGCTTTACGTTGCCCAGCTCCGTATGACGGAGGATGTTGGAGAGGCCGACGCCGACTCTGCTGAAATGGGTCCCCTGGACGGTCTCATTATGGCCGTGAAGGACGTCAAGATCTACGTCATGATGTTGACCTTCACGGCCTATGTTGTTGGCCTTTCCTTCAACGCCTTCTTCCCGACGCTGACCGGCACCCTCGGCTTCGCCTACGTCCCGACTCTGCTCATGAGCGCTCCCCCTTGGGCTTTCTCCTGCCTTGTGTCTATCGTCAACGCCTGGCACGCCGATCGCACCCAAGAGAGATTCTGGCACATTGTCGGTCCTATCTGCGTCGGTCTTGTCGGTTTCGTCATCTCCATGTCAACCTTGAATACCGCTGCTCGCTACATCGCCCTCTTCCTACAGGCCAGCTCATACGCCGGGTAAGTCGTCAAGCCAATCACTGTTGTCTTCAACGAAGCATTCGCTAATCCCAGCATGACGCCACAGATTCATCGTGTTCTACTCCTGGATTTCGTCCTCATTCCCCCGCCCTCCCGCGAAGCGTGCCGTCGCGATTGCCATGATCAACGCCTTCTCTCAACTCGGAAACGTCGCCGGCTCATATGTCTGGGATCTCGAGGAGAATGGCTTCCGCAAGAGTTACGGCATCGTCACCGCCATGTTCGGTGTCACCATCATGGGCTGCTACGTCTTCAAGGTCATTCTTGACAACCTCAACAAGAAGCTCGAGGAAGGCGAGCGCGCCTGGGAGGTTCACGGTGACGTCGCGCACCAGACGGCTGATGTCACCAAGACTGACGAGATTGAGGCCGCGCGCATGATGGGCAAGGGCTTCAGGTACCTCGTCTAAGCGGAGTCGATATGAGAAGAGAGAGAAGCGCGGAATGAGGTAGACTAATGGCTGTTTGATACCCACGACAAAAAGCAAATGCAACCCTTGTTAATCAGCGCTTGACGATTGGAATGGCACGACATTGAGATTTACTTTGCAATGACAACCAAGCACAGCAACCTCGCAACCCCCGAATGCCTCGCATTTGGAGAACAGTGGGGCTAGAATTGGAGAAATTTCCCCAGCGTGATAATCTTTCTGTCGTACTTTGTTTTCGGCCTGAGAAACACTCTGTTGCTGCTTGGTACAATACAAACCTGCAAAGTTTTGTGCACTTCAAGCCAGGTTTGAACGTGGTCACTATGCGCACAAAACCCGACGAAAATTGTCGAAAATTCCCCGGGACCAGATTTTCTCGCAAGTCAAAGTCCCCGCGTTTTCATATCCCGCAATTCCACAAACGATCGTCTGGGGGGGGGGAGCCCGACAAGTTCTGGAGTAGATTCCTCCACCTGTGGTCCCGCCGCCGTCCCCGTCTCCCCTCAATGTTGGTGTAGGCCACCAGCGCCAACGACGACGGACTCTGACCGAGCACGAGACCGAATGCCAGATTTTTATTACTTTTCTTTTTGGCAGCTATGAATTTGACTAGCTCCACTCCCGGAGCGAATCTTCGGTCCAGATCCCTGGTCAGCCGCCGACAACCTTGCTTCTGCCTGCGGGCCTACAGAGTACAACTGGAGTGGCGACAACCTCGGAGAATTTGACATGCGCCTTTGGGTAAGCGTTTGGGGTTCAACAAGTGAGGTGCTACCAAGCCTCATGCGACCTTCACGTTGAGCGTGCTTGGGAGAGGTTTTCACGAAGAGCATATGCGATAAGTTGCTAGATGACCTCTGTTGAGAGACCTCCATTTACATAGAACTTTTGACTTCATGCGCATTGCGAAATACAGTCTGACCAGTGGGCACGAAGACCGAGCCGAGTTCCACCTTGCGGCCCGCTCAACAGCCACTTGTTAAAGTCACAGTCTAAGACGGCAAAAACTACGCTGTAATTGAGCCTCAGATTCACGGACGAAGACTTTTCTACGTTCGCTGGTCAAGATATGGAAGTTTTCTATTTTGACGTTGGGATTGTTGAGCTGCTCGTCCTATTCAACCTAGAAGTGATGAGGTACACGGCCTGAGGCACGATAGTAGGTTACAATGTGGTCGAAATGCCGACCTTATGCTGCAGCTTTTGCAGCATGTGCGGAATGCTGCAGCTAAGCCTGTTCGTGACTCCTGCGTGTCTTCGGACCCAGCCTGTCGCTTGTGCGACCTTCTGTTTCCATCCTGAGAGCTAAGATGACCCTCAGCAAAGCCTTGTTACTAATCCTATCCAATCTTGAATTCACAAGCCCAGCCGGCAGGAACTAATAGATGGACATGATGATGCGTCGTAAAGTTGTTGTAAGGATACGAGGTAATAACCATCTCGTGGTGCGCCAGACAGATGGATAGCATGTCATAGCGTTAGCTTTACGTTGCGCTAGCTTACATGGTCGGACCTTTCAACGTTCAATCTACATACCCTTGCTCATTTCCGGAACATAATCCCTGGGCCCCAGAAGTCGATAAGCCTGGAACTGAATCGTTAGAGACTCGAGTAGGCGTTTGACCCCTGTCTTCCTCAGAACAATCCTGGCGCATGGAGCATCACTCACATAGGCTTGAATCATGTGCTAGCCATGCCTGACGCCTATTACTAACCCCCCCAGCCCCACGTCCCAGCAGCATATTCGCTCTTCCGCCGGAACAGTCCCAGTTCTCAGATGAGACAGGCTTTAATTCATGTCTGCCGATGATATCACGTACAGATTCTAGCCTGCGGATATGACGGAAAGCCTGCCAGTCCGTTCATGACTTTTCATTGACAGTGTGGTAACCTCATGTTCGTCAATCTGCACCGCAAGATTGAAGGCAAACTACCTAGTAGGGAACTCGAAAGCTACACAGGATCCAATCTGGGAACGAGATTATAGTTTACAAAAGATTTTTCAAATTGATCAACCTTGATTCAACTACACCCCGAGCAGAGCCCAGGTTTTACGACTCAAACTTTGTCTCTCGGCACTGGCGATTGTCCAGCCTCCTTTAAACCCTCCGCTAAGGCTGTCGATGGAGTCGACCCAAGCTCTGAACTCTTCTTCCAAAGGAACAGTGGAGGAAAGGCGACAAACATCTGCGCGATACCAAACGCGGTTGCAGCGATCCACTGAAGTCGATACACGTCGTTGTAAGCCTGGCGCACCGTCAAAGCCAATTTTTCATCGATACTGGGCAGGATGGTGGTGGGGGAGCCAAGAAGTGCCTCCACGACATCGCCAGGCACCTGCAGTGAATCGAGTCGCACAGGCATCTCACTGTGCAGGATTGCCGAGCACACCGAAAGAGAGATGCAGCCGCCCATGGTTCGGATGGTGTTGAAGGCGCCCATCATGACAGCTGGTCCCCATCGTCAGTCACTTCCCAGCATGCGACGCTCAAGACTTGCTTTCAAAGTCACTCACCGTTGTCACGGTCTTCCACTTCGACTCTTCCAAGAATCATGAGTACCGGCATTGCGATGCCAAGGCCTGCGCCAATGACGGTTTCGTAGCCGTATGTTCTGGCCAAAACACCGTCGCTGAAGGGAAGCTCGATGAGAAGCCCGACTCCAAGAAGCGATACGCAAGAGCCGATGGCGATGGTAAGCCAGCCAAAACGGGTCGTCTTCGAAAGGGTGATGCCCGATATCATCGAAAAGAACGAAGACGTCAAAAGAAGCGGCAGAAGACGGAGTCCTGCCATGGTCGCTGAATTTCGGTGTACGATCTGGTTGAGTTGCGGAATGTTGATCACGACAGCGTAGAACACGTTGCCTAGGAAGAAAGCGGTACTGTAGCAAGTCGTCGTCAGCGATGTTGAAGTCTCGGGGTGGCTTGGACCAGCGGGAACACACAGTAACAAGCAAACAACTCGCGGGTTCTTGAAAAGACGCAGCGGCAACACCGGTTCTATGACGGCTTCTGACCTCCGCTGAATGAACCATTCGTAGATGAAGAAGAGGACGACGGTGACACCTCCAGCCACGATCGTGCCCACGATACTAGCGTCGCTCCACGGGTGGTCGGCACCGCCGGTCTGGAGCCCGTAGAGCAGCATGACGGCAGAACCGATGGATAAAAGGCAGCCGATGAAGTCAATTCTTCGAAATATCGATTTCGAAAAATCAGTATTATCCCGAGGAAAGAAGAACACCAGGATAGCACCCGCGACGGCTGCGCCCGGCACGCTATGTTTTATCGTCAGCACCTCGATCGGATGCAAAAGGCAGCTGGCCCAGACTTACTTTAGAAGAAAAATCCACTTCCAGTCACCCGTGTCGGCTATCGCGCCCCCGACAATCGGTCCAAGAATAGAGGCCAAGGCGAATAGCGAGCTGACGACTGCTGAGTAAGGGCCTATCCAACGAGCAGGACAGATATCGACCACTGAGACGAAGACCGTGGAGAAGATGCCAGATGCCCCAATGCCTTGAAGTGCACGGAAGAGAATGCTGTCCGCGAAATCGAATGAGCCTCGAACCAGGACTTTTGATCACGTCTATTGCTTACAGATGCGTCAAGGTCATGGATTGGGATGCGGCGCAGAGACCTGAAAACAGAGCGAACCACACCAGGGCGAACAACAGAACACTCCGCTGGCCGAATATGTCGGTCAACTTGGCATATGTCAAGATGAAACCTTGCCGTACACGTTAGGCATATCCATGTGTTGATGCACCCTTTCCGGATGAAACGAGGAACTTGTTACCGCTATTCGTGACCAGGTAGCTCGTGACGACCCAGCCAATCTTGTTATAGTCATTGAAATGGGCGCCAATGGTAGTCAGGCTTGTGGCGACGATGGTGGTCTCCAAAGCTGATAGTAACAAAGCTATCGCCAGGCTTCAAGAAGGTCAGCGCAGACGTTCGTCAGCTGTTTGCTTGATCGTGTGGGACGCATCGAAGATACTTACCCAAGCATACAGAAATGAAGCCTCCACCCATAGATTGCACGGGCAGGGTCTTGAAGTGTGTGTCCGACGGTGGTCGTGTTCTTGCCGACAGCAGATCGCGGCGACGGATCCGGCCTTTCATCCATTTGGAATCGTGACTTGCTGTGAAACCCTTCTTGTCTAGTTTCAACTGGGGGGGAAAAGAAATTGAGCGCTGTCTACTAGCAATTTTGCCGAGGAAGTACGAATTCAGAGAGTATGGAAGTTCCAACGTAAATAATGCGCCTCCGAAAGGGAGGTTTTGTAGGGAAATATCAAATTGCTGGTAGGATGCGGGACAGCGTTACCGAGCGGCGGGTTTGCTTGGAAACTCGCCGAGTGGTGCAATCCGTTCGAACCATGACCGACAGGAGAGACAAAATCAGGCTCCTGACGGCCGAACCAGCCAACCCATGGGACCTGAGATCTCCGATGAACATATACCTGAGGCCGGGCTACGAGTTCAGGCGCTCTTGGGGGCCGATGTGAGCAAAAGGGTCCCGTGACGAGGATGGCACCTATTGACTGGTCTCGTTACTATGCGTTGCATGCTCATGCGGCCCCGAACCCGTTGCGGATTTGCATACACCGAGGAAAATAACGGGCGAAAATGTTTAAAAACAGTATCCGCAGCCTCCAGAAAGTGTGATCGTATCAGTGGAATCTCAATTTGCTCAAACAAGCCAGTCAACCTGCCCGCGTCGCCGTCACCTTGCGAGCCTTCCAAGCACGAAAAACGGGCTCACGACTCCTAGCATCCCCCATTGCGGAAGCAGCGGTTTTCCATCTCTGACAGCCAAAGAAGTTCCTCTGGCCACAATTGCTCCTTTGATGAGGAGAGCAGCCTCTCTCGTTGCAGGAAACAGGACTGCAGTGCCGACAGCGACCCGGAGTACGGCGCCGCCATAGCCGGCTCGGGTGGGGTTAAGCCGGCCACCCGCACGGTCCAATATCCACTTGCTTTTCCCGGCATAGTAATCCGCAGTGCGTTGACTCGGGAAAGGGACGCCGACGAGAGGGAGCGCAGACAGGATGCACAGCGTCCCGAAGGACCAGGTGAAGAGATGGGCGGTGGTCTGGATGCGTCGATAACCGGGATAGTCGATCATGGGGTCGCTGGTATGCATGAGGGTGGGTTCATCTGGGCTTTACCGTTGGCAGAATCGGGCCGGCCCAGCCTTTTTTCGACGGTAGGATATTCGGCACCCCATCCTGGCTATTAGTGTCGAATCATATGGTATAGGGTGCAAAAGTGACTAAATATTGATATATGATTGTGTTAAAAACTCCATGTATGAATCCGGGCGGGATTTATACCTAAAACTAGCTAATATGGATACCGCCCGATTTAGCCGGATTTCGCGCTACTTTTATATATATATCTAATACCAAACGCGCTTAGCGCGGTTATCCCGCCCAAGGGCGCTTAACGTAGTTAACGTATTAAATATACCTAAATGTAATAAACCTCCTTAAAAGGGTTTATCGCCTTTAAGGAGAAAACCTTCTTAAATTATAGAATTTTTACCTATATTTTTTATGCCTTCCGTTAGGGAGATTAATCTTTACCTTTTAGGAAGCTAGGCCTGCCTAAGAAAAAAAACTCTCTTATTACTATTAAACCCCTATATATTAAAAGCTTAAATCTAATTAGTCTCTTAAAGGATTAAGCTGGTTTATCCTAAGTCTAGATAAATATAGGTCTATATAGCTTAGTTTAGTCTATACTACTCTTATTAGCTCTTATTAGGTCTTTATTAATAGCCCCTATATATATAATAGGGCTCTAGCTAGTAGTTAATAGGAATAGGTACTTACTAGTATATTTATATCTTAATTAAGGTTAGATAGAGTTAGTTATAACTATATTTAGTAGATAAAGCTTTAAAATATAATATAAGGTAGTCATTAAGGATTACTTTTAGTAAGGTAGTTATTAAGGACTGCTTTTTATAAAGGTATTTAGGGGCTAAGGGCCATAGTTAGGTCAAACTGATAGTAGAAGCACCCAAAAGGTAGGTCTAGTATTACTATGCTACTTTTGCTTGCTTCTTCTAAGATCCTTCTTTTCTAGCCTTTAGTAAGTACTCGCTAAGTCCTCGCTATAGAGGGTTCTATACCCTAGACTTATAGGCCTCTCTATCCTTTTAGCTTATACCAGCTAAGGTATTTCTAGCTTCTCTAGCCTAGGTATCTAGTCCCTTATAGTTATCCCCCTTCTAATTATAATAATCCCTATTATAAAGTTAGATATTATAAGTTAGCCCTCTATTATTATCCCTTTTAGTTATCTAGGGTAAGCCCTAGGTCCTTTATTATTATTACTATTATCTAGTATATAATAGTTTGCTATATATTTACTAAAGGATAATAGAGCCCTTAGAGTTATAGATATAATAGCTAAGCCTATAGTCTTATTCCTTATAGTTCCTCTCCTTTTAGGCCCCTTTTATACCCTCTATCTAGGGTTAGTCTAAAAGATCTTATTATTTTCTTTTAAAAGAGAATAGTTATCCTTATAATAATAGATTTATTCTCTAGCTATTTACCCTTTATCTAGCGAGCACTCTCCTATATTATACCCTTATAATAACTTCGTTTTTTATCATATTATCCCGCTTTTAAATATATATATTATAAAGCTATTAAGTAGGTTAGATAGTAACTATTATTACTAATTTACTATATCTACCTCCTAGTAAGTAGCACTTATTATAGTGAATAATTGTTATTCTTATTATCTAAAGTCGCAGCTACTTCTATAATTATTTAATAAAGCCTCTTAGCTATTATCACAGTCTTCCTACTAGCCTGGGGCTATAGCAGGGGTCGCTAAGACTGCGAGTAAAATAAGGAAAAGAGCAATATAAGCGTGAATAATAATAAATAGTATAATAGGTAATTATAGGTATATCGTAATATATTCTATAATAGCCGAGCTTTCTAAGCTTATCTACTAGAAGTCTCCTACTTAAAGGATAGGTGTTAAGCCTAACTATAGTTATATAGAATACTATAAAATAGCTAATTATATTACTAAAAGGCATATAATATATACCCCCTTTTTAAAAAGCAATTATCCTAATTACTATCTCTATCGATCTAGGATATATATGCTTAATATCCCTTCTCTCCTTCTTTATATCCTAATTACTAGAAATTACTATAATATTATTAATTAGGCGTTATACTAGTAGAGGAGTATATCGAACTTAGATATCTACTAGCACTTAGTAGCGCTATTATTACTAGTATCGCTAGGCGTAGGTTACTTATTGCTAGTGCGCTAGAGACCCTTAATTATAATATAGAGGTTTGCGATCTTAGCGCGAAGGCCTGCGATCTCCTTGGTCTTAACTATATTAATAGCTATATAAATCTTATTAGCAACTGCCTGCTTAGATACGCTATTATTCTTAGGTTTAGCGAGATACTTACTAATAGTATTAATATTAATAATATCTATATTAGCTATATTAATCTCTATAGTATCGAGGCGAGGAAGGATTTCCTATCGGATGCTATTAATAATAGTATTAATATTACCCTTAGCCTTATTAGCAAGGTCCTTTGCGTTTTTAGCATCCTTGCGGGCTAATAGGTCCGTAGTAGTAATATTACTAATATTAATAAGCGGGGCGATAGAAAGGAGGTTAATACGGTTTATTACTATAAAGTTACTAGTAATAATTCTATTAGTATAACTATAAGTATTATAAAAGTATATAGCGAGGACCTAGGTATAACTAGGGAGAAGCTCGCTATAAGCGTTATTATTAATATATATATTATATACTTACTTAAGGGTATCCTAGATATATCTAATATAGAGGTTAGAAGATATATTCTCAGAAGGCTCGATATTATTAAGGATTTTCTCGATCTCCTTAATAAGGATAGCATCGGGGTAGTATAGAAAGGCGTTATTAATATGAGCTTTTGCCTTGTTAATCTACTAGCGCTAGGCTGTAGGGCTAGGGTAGCCCTTCTTAGGAGTCTTATAAGGGGTAGTAGCTATAGTTTTAGCTAGGGTAGGCTCCTCGATATTAGTAATAGTACTAGCGATAACGCAGACTAGCTTAGTAGCCTAGGTATTATTATTCTAAGCGTTATTAGTATTATTATTAATAACCTCCTTATATTAGGTCTTAGCATCTATAGCGAAGAAGTTCTTCTTAGCTGCCTATTTGCCCTTCTTATAGTCCTTATAGGACTTCTTCTTCTTAGCAGCAGACTTATAAGTCTTAACTAGAG
>JAOQIF010000312.1:0-53361 GCA_026260285.1 Colletotrichum sansevieriae
AAGAGAACTAAATCGACTGCTAAAGGCTACTAGGATAGCTATAACCTATCCCCGTTATAGATATCCCTTATAATACTATTACTATAGACTTCGTTACTAATATGCCTAAGGTGCTATCCTATAGAAGTCCCTATACCCTACTAGGTTTCCTAGAGTTAGATATATTAGTAATAATAATATATAAATTCTTAAAGAAGATAATCCTTCTTATAGGATATTTAACTTATAGAGCAAAAGAATAGGCAATAGTCTTACTCTATATATTTTTCCTCTTAGACTAGGGAATTCCACGTTATATTATTAATAACTAAGATACTAAGTTTATCTCTATAGTATAGCATATAATATTCAACGCCCTTTATATCAGGCTCCTCTTCTTAATAATATACTACCCCTAGATAAATAGGTAGAGCAAAAGAATAAACTAGACTACTAAAATCGCAATATAGTTCTATATATCTGAATCCCCTAATATACTATAGACTAATATACTACCTGCCCTATAATATAATCTCAATAACTCCCTATCTGCTATAATCAGATAATTACTAAACGAGGTTATACTTAGATTTAAGCTATAAAGTATCCTTAATATAGTTATATAAACGAGCGCCCTAACTAAGAGCCTTATTATCCTTAGGGAGATATATTAAAAGGAGGTACTACTACTTATTAATATAGCAAATACCTTATATAAGGAGAGATATAATAACTACTACTCTAATATAACTTTTAATAAAGGGGATAAAGTCTAGATATAACTTAATAAAGGATTCTATTTGCTAGAATAATATAATACTAAATAGACCTCTAGATAGATAGGACCCTTCCGAATTAAGCGTGTTATTAGT
Source organism: Colletotrichum sansevieriae (assembly GCA_026260285.1). NCBI lineage: Eukaryota > Fungi > Ascomycota > Sordariomycetes > Glomerellales > Glomerellaceae > Colletotrichum > Colletotrichum sansevieriae. The sequence continues at coordinate 852 of JAOQIF010000312.1, forward strand.
CCTCTTACCTATGAGGTAGATATTCCTAAGCACTAGCAGGTTCACCTAATCCTCTCTATAGCCTAGCTATATAAGCTAGCCTAGGGAGAAGACCTATTTAACTATAAGACTTAGCTACTAAAGCCTATTGAGGTTAATAGTAGTAAGGAGTAGGAACTTAATTATATTATTAAACGAAGAGTCTTATAGAGGAGTTATAAACCTACTATTAAATACTTTATCTAGTAGAAAGGCTTTATAGCAAAAGATAATACCTAGGAATAAAGGGACTCCCTATTGCCTAATATAAGCGATCTTATTAATAAGTATAATGCTAAATTCCCCCTTAACTAGAATAATAAAAGAGCTATAAGAAGGCGCGCACCTCGTATATAACTAAATAGTTTTCCTATCCTTTTAATAGGATAAATATATCTATCCTAATTAATATTAGGACTATAAGTTTTCCCTTTATTATTGCTATTTTTGCTATTAACTACTCTTCCCTCGATCTCTCTATCTTATATTAAAATAAATAGGAAGGAGCAGAGGGTGCTAACTTTTATATACCTTCTTTACTAACCCCTATTATAAAATTTTTTTTATACCTTCCTTTCTATTTACTATACCCTTTATTTATTTACTTCTCTCCTATATATTAATTATTACCTGATAGACCTCCTATAATAAGCAATAATATTATCCTAATCTGCTAAATATAGCCTCCTAAACGCCAGCCTAACTAATACTACTATAATAATAGCTTCTAAAGGCAAGGAAGTTACTAATAACTACGAGGTCCTATCCTCTCACCTATCTAATAATAGTAGCAGCTAAAATAAGGGTACTAACCCCTAGAATAACGAGGTACTTAACCCTATCTCCCCGCACTAAGGTAGTAATAACTAATATAGTAATAACTAAGTTAGCAACTATAATATTAACCTTAATACTCCGGTTAAGACTTATAAGTCCGCTGCTAAGAAGAAGAAGTCCCGCAAGGACTATAAGAAGGGTAAATAAGTAGCTAAGAAGAACTTCTTCGCTATAGATATTAAGACCTAACGCGAGGAGGTTATTAATAATAACGCTAATAATATTCAGAATAATAATACCTAGGCTACCGAGCTAGTCCGCGTTAGCGCTAGTACTACTACTAATATCGAGGAGCCTGCTTTAGCTAAAACTATAATTACTACCCCTCGCAAGACTCCTAAGAAAAGCCGCCCTAGCCCTATAGCCTAGTACTAGTAGATTAACGAGGCAAAAGCTCATATTAATAACGCTTTTCTATACTACCCCGATATAGTCCTTATTAAGGAGATCGAGAAAATCCTTAATAGTATTAAGCCTTTTAAGAATATATCTTCTAACCTCTATATTAGACGTATCCAGGATACCCTCAAGCGAGCATATAATATATATATATCAATAATAATACCTATAGCAAGCTTCTCCCTAGTTGCACCCAGGTCCTTATTATATACTTTTATAATACCTATAGTTATGCTAATAGTATTATTACTAGTAACCTTATTATAATAAACTATATTAACCTCCTTTCCATCGCCCCGCTTATTAATATTAGTAATATCACTACTATAGACCTATTAGCCTATAAGGATGCTAAAAATGCAAAGGACTTCGCTAATAAAGCTGAGAGTAATATTAATACTATTATTAATAATATCCAATAGGAAATCCTTCCTCGCCTCGATACTATAGAGGCTAATATAGCTAATATAAATACTATTAATATTAATACTATTAGCAAGTATCTCGCTAAACTTAAGAACGATAGTATATCTAAGCAGGTAGTTACTAATAAGATTTGCATAGCTATCGATATAGTTAAGACTAAGGAGATCGCAGGCCTTCGCACCGAGATCGCAAACCTCCACACTATAATCAAGGGTCTCTAGCATACTAGCAATAAGCAACCTATACCTAGTAACGCTAGTAATAATAGTGCTGCTAAGTACTAGTAGATATCTAAGTTTAACGCACTCCTCTATAAGTATAACGCCTAATTAATAATACTATAGTAATTTATAGCGATTAGGATATAAAGAAGGAGAGAAGGGAATATTAAGTATATATATCCTAGATTAATAGAGATAGCAATCGGAAAATTACTTTTTAAAAAGAGGACATATATTATACGCCTTTTAGTAATATAATTAGCTATTATATAGCATTCTATATAACTATAGTTAGGCTTAACGCCTATCCTTTAAGTAGGAGACTTCTAGTAGATAGCTTAAAAGGCTCGGCTATTATAGAATATATCACGATATATCTATAATTACCTATTATACTATTTATTATTATTCACGCTTATATTGCTCTTTTCCTCGTTTTACTCGCAGTCTTAGCGACCCCTACTGTAGCCCCAGGCTAGTAGGAAGACTGTGACAACTAAGGTCTTATATCTACTTATATTAAGGTTTATAAATAGGCCTTTAATAAGCTATATTTATATAGGCTTATTTAAATTAATAGCTTTTAGGTCCTCATATAGAGAGGTATTGTAATTAGATAGTATTATATAATAATATTAAAAGGCCTTCATATAAGGCTCTAAGAGCTTTCTAGTATTGAGTATAAGTATATATATAGCTTTATAGCTAAAGCTAGCTAGTTAGGACTTATTCAGTATATTAAGTATAAAGTAGAGAGGGTATATTAATTAAGTTTAAGTTAATTATAGTATAGGTTAGTTAGGTTATCGCTTAGATAGGTGCTATACATATATTTAGAGTAATAATCAATTAATATATTATACTTTTATCTCTAGAGAATTAAGTAGCAAACATAGAATAATATTATAAATTGCAAAAGGGTAAAAATAAGTTTACTTTAATTATGCTATCAAGTTTAGAGTTATACTATAGCCCCTTTATAGAAAGACTATAATAAGTTTACCTAGTTTATAAGTATAATTTAGGAAATATTATATAGGTATTTTAACCTATACCCTCTACTAGTTAAGCAAAATAATATAAGGATTTATATATTCCTACTAAGAAATAAACCCTCTAAATATTATAAAGTTAGATATATACTATACTAGGGCTATTTATATTAGAGCTAGATAGGCTATAAAAGCTCTTATAGTAAAGCTACTATATAAGATTACTCTTTAACCTAAAAGGTCGACCTTCTAGCAAGGTGCTGCGAAAGCTATTATTCGAGATAACTCCTTAACCTAAAAGGTTAACCTTCTAGCGAGGTGCTATGCTAACCCGGATTAGCGTAGGCCTAAGATATGCTAGGAACTTTAACTTAGAACGCTACTATACTAGAGATAACTCCTTAACTAAGGAGGTCTTTAATAAGAGGTTTATATAGCTAGAAGTATAAGAAGCTCTGCTATGAGCAGGGCCTTATGCCTCTCCCTCTTCCTTATCTGATCACATGACTAAAGGCTATGTATTATTAGGAGGCGCGGAGTTAGAATGTCTATTATACTTAAGTAGGTAAAATCACAATATAGTAGCTAGAGGCCTTAATTACTCTATATTAAGTAGATTCTGTATTAAAGAAGGGAAATGTCTAGCTATATACTAGCGTAGCCTAGAAGGCTAAAGATTTACCTATAGGTTATATAACTTAGCGGTTACGTGACTTGAAATTCAGGTAGGTCTTGCCTAGCGCTATAATAGGTAGCATATAGTAAGATAGGCTTAGACTTTTAGCACCTTATTATATTAAAAAGTATACCTTAAAGAGCCCCTAAAGCCCTTAAATATCTATATCTTAGCTAGAGCGTTAGTAGCGCATACCAGTGCCGCTTTTAGTAGTACTTAACGCCTATTAAAAATACTTTTTTAGTATTAGTATTAGTAATAGGGGTAGCTCCTAGTAAGGCAAGTAGGTAGCTTTTCCTATTTAAAGTAAGTAGAGCGCCCGCTTTTAACTACTTAGTATAAGTATTCTATAGTAGATATAATAAGGAGATATTCTTTTCTACGTAAGAAACCTATATTAACTCTTAATTACGTAATACTCTATATGACTCTATAGTACTTAAGCTACTTATATAAGTAAGAGACTTATAATATAAGAGAATATAGGAGTTATATAGTTTAAGTTTAGATAAGGTAGAAAATATAGTAATAATAATAGCTTACTACTTACCTAATTAGGTATAGCGCTACTTTATATATTTTTTACTACTCTTTATATAATATATAAAGCTATATACTTTTTAAGTTAAAAGCGCTTTTTAGCTACCCCTAATTAGTATAGATATTAAGCTAATTATACCCTTATCTAAGTTAATTAATATGAAATTAACCCCCTAGGCGCGCGTAGTAGGGCGTAGTATATATATAAGAGCAGGGCCTCTGGCTACTACATAGTGATTTTACCTACTTAAGTATAATAGATCTTCTAACTCCGCGACTCCTAATAATATATAGCCTTCGGTTACATAATCGTAATTACTAACTACCTCTCCCAACTATAGCTATACTTATATATACCTATAGCCTCACCATCTTTAACTTTGTATTAATAATAATATGGTTTTTAATTATTTAAACTATAAAACTATTAACTTATTCTCTCGCATACTACCTGCGCTACTATTAAATGCTGCCTCTCTTACCGCTTTATCTACTAGTAGCTATGCTATTATTAGTAATGCTCTCTCTATACTAAAGCAGTTAGTATAAGCTATACTTACTAATATTCCCCTAATAAGCCTAGGCTACCTCTACCTTAATAGTATAGAGGACCTGCTTGAAGAAGGGCTACTCTATAGGGTATATAACGACCCGCCTAGCTTCTATTACTAAGTCTACTTACTTAGCTATAATATAATTATAAGTATCTATAAGAATACCGAAGGTATATCTTGATAATTTCTATTCTAACCTTATAAACTATAAGTAAACTTTAATAAATAACTATAATATATATAGTTATATATCTATATAATATCTCTTTAATAACACTTTAATAACGATAGAATATAAAATAATAATCATAATAATATTTCCTTTAGGAAATAAATACTTTAAAAATCTATATAAATTTTAATAATACCAATAACCTTATATATATATATATATATATTTATAATCCTTATATTTATAGCTATAGATACATAAAAATACTACACGGACTACTTGGTAATCTGAGCACGATTCTGCTAAATAAGCTTAATAATTAGCTTTTTAGTAGCTATGTTTTAGAATATCTTTCCCCTCACTTCATAAGGGTAGGATTTATAACTTAGAAAAAACATTTAGAATATTAACAATTTAGTAATTAATTATTTCCATTAAAATGCCTCCTTATACTTAAATTTATCAGCTTGTATCACAATCAAAACCAGCCTATAAATATCTATTATTTAGGCTGCTTTTTAGTCCCCTTTGCTACCTATATACCTATTCTTATAGTATCCCCTTTAGGGGTATTAATAAGAGCCCTCTTAAGGGCTATACTAATAATTTACTCTCTATATATAATAGAGTAGTTAATAAAAGAGTAGATTTTATTAATTATATTAATACTAAACTCTCTAGTGATTTCTCATGTATTATTAGTATTAAAGGGTATACCTCGCGTAAGCTTAGCGTTTTTATATATAGGGTCTAGTACTAGTATCTTTAAGGATTTATTATAGGTTATAGGTATACCTAGTACTTTATAGATTAGGAAGAGGGGGAGGTATAAGGCCCTACTCGTAGTAGAGCTTCTTGTATTTCTAGCTATAAGTACCTCTTAGGAAAGACCTCTTTAGTTAAGGAGTTATCTCTTATATAATAGCATTCGTAGCACCTTACTAGAAGGTCGACCTTTTAGGTTAAGGAGTTATCTTATATAGTAGCTTTTACCTTACTAGAAGGTTTAGTAAGGGTGTTTCTAGGCTATAAGAGCCTTAATAGCCCGTTTAGCTCTAATATAATAAGCCCTGGTATAGCATATATCCGACTTTATATAGTAATATTTAGAGGGTTGAATTCTAAGTAGGAACGTATAGGGTTCCTATATTATTTTACTTAACTAGTAGAGGGCATAGGTTAAAGTACCTATACAGTATTTCCTAAATTATACCTATGAACTAGGTAAATTTATTATAGTCTTTTTATAAAGGGGCTATAGCGTAATTCAGAACTCAACTTAATATATAAAAGCAGCGCGAAATCTAGCTAAATCGGGTAGTATTTATATTAGCTAGTTTTAAGTATAAATTCCGCTTAGCTCTATATGTAGAGTTTTTAATATAGTTATATATTAATCTTTATTTACTCTTATACCCTATATGATATAATTTAATAATTAATAGTCTAAGCTTTATATATAATACTAATTAAAGCTATTTAAATAAATCTATAGTATTCAATTTACTTATATATTATTAATATATAAACCTATAGTAAGCTTATATTTACTAATTCTTCTCGTACTACCTCTAGAGCCTCTAGCCTTTTATTAGAATTATATAGTCTAGGTAATTAGCCCCTCTAGTAGGATTAAACCTAATATAAGCTTAAGTTGATAGAACTATAAAAGTATATTAACTTAGCTAATATTAAAAAGGAGAATCTTAAAGCTATTCTAAAAGCCCCTCTAATAAAGCTAAAGTTCTAAAATTACTTCTAAAAAGCTAATAATATATTTATTCCAACAATATAGAAGTATTAGTAACCTTTATATTAATTACTATTCAGGGGAATTTAAAATGATTATTCCCTATTAAGTCTAAGCTAGCTAAGTTATTTAATAAGTTAATAAAGCGAGACTAATATATATGTTATATATATATAGTAATATATAAGGATAAGATAAGAGAGATTAGAGAGCTATATAAAGTAGTAACCTAGTTTAAAGATTATATTTAAGAAATAATTTACCTTTAGTATTATTAAACTTATTTTATTTAAGAGAATTTATTTTCTAAGGGTATTACTTAATTAAGAGTAAGGGTAGGGATTAATAAGACTTATTAGCTTAAAGCTACTAGAGAGATATATATTAAAATCCTCTAAATCTCTTCTCAAAAGAAGATTATAATATAGAAAATAACCTCTAAATAAATTATAAAATATAAGGTAGCTATATTAGAGCTAAGAACTATTAAGGTAATAGAGGGTAGTAATAAGTTAGAATAATCTAAAACTTTTATTTATACTACTGACTAAATACCTTTATATCATAAGTAATAAGATATAAATTAACTTATAGAGAGGATATTAATAGTAAAACCCTAAATTAATCTAATCTTATTAAGAGTATATATAGAGAGATCTATTATATAGTTAATTTAATATACTCTAAGTTATATATTATAAAAAGAGGAGTATTTAGATTAATAATACCTAATATCCCTATCTATATATTAAAATATCATTAATTCTAAATTGATTTAAGAAAGAGATAAACTAATAAAAAGTCTAATAACTAATAAAATAAGTAGAAAGGGCTTAACAAGTATAGAATATACGTTATATCTTATTACCCCCTATTAGGATATTAGTATATCCTTATTAATAAAGCGCTAGATTATTAGACTTCAAATAAGGCTATTACTAAGTTAATAAAGAAGAGATATAAAGGGGAATTAGTAGATAAAATTAATTATTTGAAGGTCTCCATAAAAGACTAATAATTCTTAATAAGGTATTAAAAAAGGACTAGACCTAAGAGAGTAGTATTCTTAATAGCTTATAATTATAAATTATTTAAATTAGTATTACTAGATTTAGGATTAATAGTTTATATTTTAAATAACTTTAAGTAGTTTAAAACCCTCTATAATACTTATAATAAAGACTTTATCCTTATAGGATTTAAGCTAATACCTATCGAAAGATATATATCTATAGTTATAAGTATAGTAAGACTAGGAGGGTATTAAGCTACCCTCTACCTTAATTATACAATATATCATAGTATAATAATAAGTAATCTTATATTTTATAGATACTTCAACAAGAAGGAAATATATTAGAATAGTAGATTAGATTAGTAATACCTCTAATAACATAATAGAACCTATATTATAAAGGGAAATATAATAACTATTACTTAAAACTTAGTTATATTAAAAAGGCTATTATATACTAATTAGACGTAGTAATATATAGAGCAAGAGTAAAAAGCGGGATACCTATCATAATAATAGATTATAATACTTATAGGCTAGAGAAGATAATAAATTAAGTCTGTTAAACGCTAAAAGAGAGTATTATTATATTAGGACCAGGGAGATAAATATCCCTAATCCTTTACTTATTTAAATAAGGGTATAGAAGCTTTATAACCCTATTATTATTTATAAATAGATTTTTAGGTTATATCTAGGATTACTACCACAAGGATTAATTAACAAGAACCTTAATAAAGGTATTTACTTAGTTTATTAACTCTCTTAAAAGGGAACTTAGTATAATAGTTAAGGCGTTTAAGTATAATAATAAGATCCTGTAAGAAGACCGAAGGTATATCTTAATAATTTCTATTATAACCTTATAAAGGTTAAATAAACCTTGATAAATTACTATAGTATATATAGTTATATATCTATATAATATGTCTTTAATAACACTTTAATAACTTTAAAACATAAAATAATAATTATAATTATATTTCCTTTAGGGAATAGATACTAATAATATTAATAACCTTATATATATATATATTTATAAGCCTTATATTTATAGCTATAAATATATAAAAATAGTAGACGGACTACTTAGTAATCCGAGCATGATTCTACTAAATAAGCTTAATATTTAGCTGTTTAGTAGCTACGTTTCAGAATATCTTACCCCTCACTTATCGAGGGTAGGATTTATAACTTAGAAATAATATTAATAATATTAACGATTTCTTAATTGATTTGTTCTAGGGAAAATACCTCCTTATACTTGAATTTATTAGTTTTCATCATAATATCACTTAGCCTATAAATCTCTATTATTTTAGCTATTTTAGCGTCCCTTTTACTATCTATATACCTATTCTTATAGGTTATAAGCCTAGCTTAAACCTTTTTAATAACCCTGACCCTATTTAACCTCCTTAATATTATAATAAACACCTTAAGCCTATTCTCTTTATTAAAGTTACCTATTTAGGGTATTCCTTTACGAGATATAGCCTTTATACGCCCTATTTAGAGCTAGAGATACTAGCTAAACTAATTTACTAGCTTTGAGAACGAAACCTACTACGAGAAGCTATTTAGAACCCTAAATTATTCGATTATACCTCTATACCTACCTATTTAAAGCGAGATAATATTTTAGTAAAACTATTTAAGCTTACTTTAGTTAATTATATATTCAAATTATCCCTAAGCCTCTATACGTCTTAGTTTACCTATATCTATACTATAATACGATCGAGGCCTAATATAGGCTATATACCGTCTATTATCCTAACTATCAAAGAGCGTACCCCTAAAGGCCCTTTAAAAGAGGACTAAAAGAGGAGGAATATAACTAGTTAAACGTATAACCTCTAGGTTTAAACATAATAACCTATAATATATATAATAAAGCCATGGTCAATACTACTAAGCTATATAACATCTCACTTATCTTATTATTATAACTATACTATATTAGAGCCTATATATTATACTCTAAAGGTTATCACAACATGTAATTTGAAAGTATAGCTTCTTAAGCTATCTAGATCTAATAATTATAAAGCTTATTCTATACGTATTAAGGCCTTACTTATTAGTAAAGATATAACTATGGACTTATCTAAGCCTATAGATAATAATAATATTAATCTAAATAATAAGGCTCTTACCTATATATAGCTATTTTATAATAATAAGCCCCTAAGGGTTATAAAAGATTATATAATAGCCTATGAGGCTTAGAAATATCTTAAAGACCTATACAAGCCCATAGGGTTTACTAACGAGTTCCTAACTTACACAGAGTTATTTAATACTTCTTAAGTAATTTTAAGTCTATAGAAGAATATATAAATAAAATAAAGAACTTATGGATAACCTAGCATATAATAAGCTTAAATTACCTAACTAGGTAGTTATAGCATATATATTAAATAGCCTAGACGAAGAGTATGATAGTTTTATTAATACTATTACTCAAGGTCTTAGGGCTAATAAGGATACCTATACGCTTAATGGTCTACTTTTTAATTTATTAGACGAATTGAAACGTAAGGGTAAAGCAGTAAATGTTACTACTAAAAATAACAATAAAAATAACAATAAACACAAGGTTACAAAAAGACCTTACAAAATGCAAAAGGGTCTTTATTACAAAAACTATAAAAAGACTAGCCATACTAAGGATAACTATACCTTTTTATATCCTAAAAAGGCCCCAGCATATTGGAGTAAGTCCAATAATAAAGATACCAAAAATAGTAATAAAAACAAATGATCTTCTACTTCTACTACTAAAGAAGTTAATGAAACTACCTCAAGGGTAATAGAAGAAATAGAAGATAAAAATAATACTTCAATAGCCCCCCATATATCTATAGATTAGAATGTTAATTAAAACTTAGATCTTATGGATCTTAACAACTCTAATAAAAATCAAGAGTTTGAAAACGTAAATATATCCCATAATAACCCTTACAATAACAATATAACTAATAATATAACCTTAGGTACTTTAATTCAATAGAGTATTTTAACTAAGGATTTAGGATTAAGGCGTTATAACTAAATTAATACTATATTTTATATTAATACGACTACGACTACTACTATTTATATAGTTAAAAGTCACACTCTTTTATTATATAATAAAAACCTATAAATACGTCTATAAAGTGGGGCAAGGCAAACCAGCTCACTTCTTCTATAAAAGGAGATTTAGGTACTTATCCTGATAATAATAAAATAATATTAAAAGACGTTTATTATATACCTAAACTAGGTATTAACCTACTTAGTCAAAGTCGTCTTAATAACATAGGTACAGCCTCTATTACATAGCAGAAACCTGTTACGTGCTACGCCACAGCTGACGTCTGGGCGGTGCTGCAGACTCTAAGGATTCTGCCCTTAATAACTGCTCTCGCTTAACGTTCGCCCTATATCCGCTTTTCTATTGCATAGGGAACTTCCTAGAAAACTTCTCTTCCTTAGCTTAGATTACTATAATTAAGGCACCCCTAAGTTAAGTAAACCCTAGGCTAGCCCCTTATATATCTAAGCTCTCTCTCTCTATACCTACCTCGCTAGTTATATAGTATAATAGATAGTAGGTAGAAAATAGAACCTGCTATACTAGTAGTAGCTAATCTAGAAGTACTATTAATAAGCAAGGAAGCGTTTAAAGCAATCTATATAGCAATTAATAAGCTTAGTAACTAACTTAATAGCCTAATAACTATATAGCAGCCTAATAATAAGCTAACTATAGAGCTCTAGTAAGATGCAGCAGGTAGCTACGCCTTAGTATTACTAATACTAACCCTATAGGTAGAGATTACCTAGGAAGCAGGTAGCGCTTAGCAATTAAAACCCCTTCCTAACCCCCCTAAGTTTAGAGGAAACTATAATAAGTATGCTATATAGGTATAATAGATATATAATAAGATCAGGATAAACCGGGTTTTCTACCTAAGTAATTAGGAGGCCTAGTATCTTATTAACTCCTACCTAGAACCTAGAGTATAGCTAGTAATTATAGCTTTTTATAGCTTAGGGGGTAGTAATAGCTTATTTAAGCTAGATACTTTCTTAGCTTACCTAAACTATACCTATAGTAACCCTAATATTAAAAGCAAGGCTCTTAGAAGACTCTTAGAGCTTAAAATAAAGCATAATAAAGCTTTTGCCTTATTCCTACCCTGCTTTAAACGCGCTATTATAGAAGCAGGTAGTATAATATAGCTAGATAGTATCTAGATTAACTACCTATATAGGGTATTATTTTATAAGCTCCTTAACTATCTAGTTAACTACCTAACCCCCTATAAGTACGGAGGAGCCTTTCAAAATTTTTGACCATAGTGCCTGCTACCCCACGACTGGCGCCAGCTGTGAGGGGGTCGCGCCTTACCTAATTAGGTAAAATCAGCACGTGCTTTCTTTTTCGAGGGCTCGCAAGGGGGCCTTGCGAGCCCTCTATTTATAATAATAATAATAAATCCCTTACTACTACGAAGATCGTAACTCTATTATTTTTATTATTAAAGATAGCTCCTAATACTAATCCTATTTAATAGGTAGTAATTATTATTTTAGCGAGTCCTTATAGAGGCAAAATAACTAAGGAAATTATATAGATTATAAGGCTCCTAGCCCGTACTATTAACCGGATTTACTCCTGCGCTATTGAGGCTAGGTTTATGCTAAATAATACTACCCTTAATATCCTTCCTCAACACGTTATGGATAAACCCCGCTCTAGGCGCCTAAAGAAGCAAACTATAGCTATTATCGAGGCTATTTAAGTCTAAGTATGCTGCGATTAGTATAGATAAGAGAAGAACTATGCTAATATTGCTAGTAACCTTAGCAAAGAGGGTATCGATATCTCCGTAATAATAGTATAGAGGATCCTTTATCAGGCTAGGTTTCGGAAGATAAAACCTACCTATAAGCCTAGCTTAATAAAGGCGATAAGAGCAGCATAGTTAAGGTAGTACCTCTAATACTACTACTAGACCTTAGAGGACTAGAAGAAGGTTATCTAGTCTAATAAGATTAGTATTATACTGCTCTATCGTTAGGGAGGGTACTAGCTCTAGAGGAAGCCCTTAGAAGCCTACTCTAAGTCCTATATCTATAAGAGATAGAAGGGCTACTTAGAGTTTATATTTTAGGCCTATTTTTCCTATAATCTAAAGGGTCCTTATTACTATTAGATACTAGAGACTAAGAAGGATTGCGATACTACTACTAAAGTTATTAATACCCTTAACGCCGAACTAGAGCCTATTAAATAATAGGAGTAGGAGTTTAATACCTCTTTTAGCTACTTTAGGCTATATAATAAACCTAGTAAAACTCTAGCTTAGCGATAGAATAAAAAGAATAGCAAGCTCTCTTAAAAGGGTAATAGTAATATTAACTAGTACTACTACTATAGAGAGATCCTCCTTCCGAAGCTATTCCTATTTACCTATTAACTTAGTAACGAGGCTATTATATAAGAGGATAAAGCCCCTTCTTATAATTACTAGTTTATTTACTATACCTACTACCTTAATACTATTCGAAAGCTATTATAGTATAGCAATAGCCCGGATCTTAATACTATAGAGCTTTATTAGCTATAGATAAAGCGATTTATAACTAAAAAGGGGGCGCCTAAGAGCCGCGCTAATATAATATAAGCATAGGAGGCGTGCTAGCAAGAGCTTCAGCAGGAATAAATCCAGGCTTAGATTAAGAGGATCCTATATTATATTAAATAGATTATTGCCTTAGAAGGCGGTAATAAATATAAAGAGGGCTGCGCTGCTAGTAAATACTAGCGATAACTTCTCTTTAACCTTAACGGCTTATATGTTATCGAAAGGGCTAACAGGGCCCCTAGCTACTACCCCTGACTCGACCCCCCTGGTGGCTCCATCTGCCAGCCGGTCTATGGTCAAAACTTTTGAAAGGCTCCTCCGTATATTAAATATATTAGCCTTATATAAGATATTATATAAAAGCTAGAGGGATTATATTATATTCCTAATATTCTACGCTAGCTTATAACTTTTAGATTAAGAGTATTACCCGCTAGAGTAGATATAGATAGGGATACTAGGATAATAGGGTTAGTATATACCTCGCGCAAGGGTATAATCAAAGGTCTTAGTAAAGAAACGCGCTACTATTTTAAGTATAACTAGATTAGTTACTTATAAAGGGATTACTAGAAGGCTAAGAAATCAAAAGATAGTCCTAGAGTAGTAAAAGCTATTAAGGAAATAATATATTTAGACTTAGGTAAGGTTAAAGGCAAAGAGGACCCTTCTAACTTAGGAAATAAATAACACTAGTATTAAATTAGGTATTAGGGATAATAGAGGAAGAGTAGGCTAGTTAGGAGTAGTTCTAATTAGAACGTAGTATAAGCAGGCTTTTTATAATATTAGTAGTTAGAGTTAATAAAGGTACTGTTACGGGCTACGCCACTGCTGGCGTCTAGGCGGTGCTGCAGACCCTAAGGATTCTGCCCTTAATAACCGCTCTCGCTTAATATTCGCCCTATATCTGCTTTTCTATTGCACGGGGAACTTCCTAGAAAACTTCCCTTGCTTAGCTTAGATTACTATAATTAAAGCACCCCTAAGTTAAATAAACCTAGGCTAGCCCCTTATATATCTAAGCTCTCTCTCTATACCTGCCTCGCTAGTTATATAGCGCGATAGATAGCGGGCAGGAAATAGAACTAGCTATGCTTATAGTAGCTAGTCTAGAAGTACTACTAATAAATAAAGAAGCATTCGAAGCAATTTATATAGCGATTAATAAGCTTAGTAACTAGCTTAATAGCCTAATAACTATATAGTAGCTTAATAACGAACCGACTATAGAGCTCTAGCGAGATATAGCAGGTAGCTACGCCCTAGCTCTACTAATACTATTCCTATAGCTAGAAACTACCTAAGAAGCAGGGGGCGCTTAGCGATTAAAACCCCTTCCTAACCCCCCTAAGTTTAGAGGAAACTGCAATAAGTATGCTATATAAGCGCAATAGATATATAATAAAGTCAGGATAGACCAGGACTTCTACCTAAGCAATCGGGAGGCCTAGTACCTTATTAACTCCTACTTAGAACCTAAAGTATAGCTAGTAGTCATAGCCTTCTATAGCTCAGGGGGTAGTAATAGCTTATTCGAGCTAGATGCCTTCTTAGCATACCTAGATTATACCTATAGTAACCCTAATATTATAAGCAAAGCTCTTAGAAGACTCTTAAAGCTTTAAATAAAGTATAATAAAGCCTTCGCCTTATTCCTACCCTACTTCGAACGTGCTATTATAGAGGTAGGTAGCGTAGTATAGCTAGATAGCATCTAGATCGACTACCTATATAGGGCACTATCTTATAAGCTCCTTAACTATCTAGTTAACTACCTAACCCCCTATAAGTATGCTAAATACGTTAGCCTCATATAAGATATCGCATAGAAGCTAGAAGGATTATATCGCATTCCTAACGCTTCGTATTAGCTTATAATATTTAGATCGAGAGCATTACCCGCTAAAGTAGATATAGATAGGAATACTAGAATAACGGGTTTAGTATGCACCTCGCGCGAGGGCGTAAGTAAAAGTCCTAATAAGGAAACGCGCTGCTATTTTAAATATAACTAGATCGGTTACCTATAAAGGGACTACTAAAAGGCTAAGAAGTCAAAGGATAGTCCTAGAGTAGTAAAAGCTATTAAGGAAATAATATATTTAGACTTAGGAGAGGTTAAAAGCAAAAAAAACTTCTCTAACTCGGGAAATAAATAACCCTAATATGAAATCGGGTATTAGGGATAATAGAGGAAGAGCGGGCTAGTTAGGAATAGTTCTAGTTAGAACGTAGTATAAGCAGGCCTTTTGCGATATTAGTAGTTAGAGTTAATAAAGGTACTCCTACTAATGCTTTAATAGACTGCAGATATAATATCTATATAATAGTAGACTACTAGTATACCCGCTACCTCTATTTACTATATATCGACTACTAAGCGTAGTAATTGCAAAGCTTTACTAATAACTTAGCTTATACTATAGTAAAAGGCGTAGCTATATTATACCTCGAGATTAGAAGCTATATATAGCAACTCTTTGCTTATATAGTAAAAGGACTAGATACTAACCTCTTCTTAGGGAAGCTATAAATAGAATAAAACTATATTATTTATAATATAGCAGAGAAGCGGGTATACTATAAGAAGGCAGGGGTTATTATTACCCTTTAAGGATAGAAAGAACCCCAGAGAGTGAGGGAGATCCAGGAAGCCTACTAACTTAACGCCGCCTTATTCGTAGCAATCTGCTAGAGGGTTAATAAGAGCTAGCTATCTAGGCTAGAAGTAGGAATATAGGTAGTAAGCCTAAGGGATATTAAGAAAGCGCTTAAGGTAAAGAAACTAGAAGACTATTTAGAGAAACTACTATAATATATTTATAACGAATTCATAGAGCTTTTTAAGCTAGCTAAGTTATACCTCTTACCCCTAAGTCGTCCTAGTATAGATCACGAAATCTACCTCGAGTATAATACCTCTAGCTAAGAGGCGCCCTTACCCTAGGGACCCCTCTATAGCATATCTAGGGAGGAGTTATTAGTATTAAAAAAGATACTTATAGACCTGCTCGATAAGGGCTTTATTTAAGTAAGTAAGTCTCCTGCTAGGGTGCCTATACTTTTTATTAGGAAGCCCGGCGGAGGATTATAGTTCTATTATAACTACTAAGTATTAAATATAATTACTAAGCGAGACTACTACCCCTTACCCTTAATCTAAGAGACCCTCTAGAGGGTTAGTTTAGCGAAGTAATATACTAAACTAGATATAATAGCTACTTTCTATAAGATTTATATAGCAGAAGGGTACTAGGAAAAGACTGCTTTTTATATGCAATATAGACTCTTCGAGTAGCTAGTCTATCTATTCGGGTTAAGCAGAGCCCCTATAACATTCTAATAATATATTAATAGCACGCTCCAGGAGTTCCTTAATAACTTCGCAATAGCATATATTAATAATATATTAATCTATAGCAGCAGCTCCCGAGCGGACTATGAGCAGAAGGTATATAAGGTTCTCTAGGCCCTCTAAGAGGCTAGTCTTAACCTTAACCTAGTGAAGTATAAGTTCTCTATAAAAATAGTAAAGTATATAGGATTTATCCTAAAGGCAAGCGAGGGTATTACTTATAATATAGAGAAAGTATAGGTAATTATCAAATAGGAAGCGCCTACTTTAATAAAAGGATTGCAAAGTTTCCTAGGGTTTGCTAACTATTACTAAGTATTTATATTAGAGTACTTAGGGGTTATAAAGCCCCTTACCCTCTTAATAAAAAAGGGAGCGCTATTTATCTAGGGTAAGGAATAAGAAGACGTATTCTAAGCGCTCAAATGCTGCTTCTAAACTATACTAGTACTACGTTGCTTCAACCTATAAGCCCTAACTATAGTCGAGACGGACTACTCAGGGTTTGCTTTAGGGGGGGTACTAACTTAAGAAGATGCGCAAGGATAGCGCTATCCTATCGCTTTCTACTCGTAGAGGCTAACCCCTGCTTAATATAACTACCTAATCTATAATAAGGAGCTATTAGTAGTAATTGCTTATTTAAACGCATAGGATGCTAAGCTAAGAAGCTACCCTAGGTTTAAGGTCCTCACTAACTATAAGGGCCTCGAATACTTCACGCAAAAGTAATATTTAATAGAACGCTAAAGTCGCTAGGTAGAGTAGTTATCGAGGTATAATTTCTACTTAGAATATTAACCTAGTCGCCTAGCTACTATACCTAATACGCTCTCGCGCTATAAATAGGACGCCCCGAAGGGATAGGAGGATAAACGAGAGAAAGGGAGGGTAATATAGATAATCCCCGACTCCGCCCTAGGTAAGGTAAGGAGGTTAGCAATAGTTAAAGCCCCTGCTATAATAGTATTCGAGGATCTAGCCCTTTAATACATATAGGACGAAGCATAAGCAGAAGATAACTAGTACTAAGGGGCTTACTTTATAGTAAAGAGGGGTAACTAAAGCTTCCCTCCCTAGCTAGGCCTGAAACTATAGATCGCTAAGTATAGTATTAATACCCTTAGCTAATTAATATTCAGGGACTAGATCTAGGTGCTAGGATTAATAGATAAAAACCACCCCCGGAACGTGCTTCGAATGCAGTTAATTTAGAAGTACTATAACTTAGTAATAACAGGCTACCCTAGCTAGAATAACACCCTAGCTATCCTAGCCTAGCAATACTTCTAGCTAGGATAGTCCTCTATAGTTCGCTAGTTCACGAGAAACTACAATAGCTGCGAGCATAGAACGATTTAGCAATAAGCAAAACGCGGGCTTCTCTAACCCTTACTAGTAGTAGAACGGCTATATTACGATCTCGTAATAAATTTCATTATAGACCTCCTATATATAATAAAAATAGGGTTGAGATACCTCTAGGTAATAGTTAATAAGCTCTCTAAGATAATAACCCTAAAAGGGATGCCTTCTATAGACATAGAAGCGTATATAGAACGCTTCGTAAACTACTACTACTAATTCCACGGTATATCGAAGTTAATTATTAGCAATAAGGGTAGTAACTGGACGAGTCGGTTCTAGCGATAGTTCTATACGCTTATAAAGATCGAATAACGCTTAAGCACCGCCTTCTACCTGCAGATAGATAGAGTAATAAAACGCTTCAATTAAGAGATCTAGGCAGTCCTGCGGATAATAGTTAACTTCGCCTAGGACGACTAGGAGGTTCACTTACCCTCTATTTAACTAGCAATTAATAGCTATAATATAGCTATAATAGGAGTAAGCCTATTCTTCTTTACCTATAGATACTACGTCGACCTAGTGCTAGTAGTATAGCCTGCGCTAGAGCTATTAACCTCACGCGAGTTAGCTGCTAATAAGTTCGTTAATAAACTAAAGTTAATTATAGAGTTAGCCTAAGTAGCTATTGCTATAGCCTAATAGACTATAGAATAATTAGCAAATAGTAAAAGGATGCTAGTAGAACGCTATAAAGTAGGCGATAAGGTCTAGCTATTACTAGCTAACTTCTATATAGAAAGACCCTATAGGAAGTTAGATTAGCTATACCTAAAGTATAAAGTAACTAGAGTAATCTTACTAACTATAGTTAAGTTAAACGTTCTAGGCAAGGTCTATAACTAATTTTATATTAGCCTGCTATACTACGCTACGAATAACCCCCTCCTAGGCTAAGAAGTTAATAATCCCTAACTACCCCCGATTTTTAAAGATAGAGAGGATAAATAGGAAGTCGAGTCCGTTCTAGCTATGCAATAGAAGTATATAAGTAGGGGTAGGTATCGCGAGTTATTAGTTAAATAAATAGGGTATAATTAGCCTACCTAGGAGCCCCTATAATCGCTCTAAGATAACTAAGTAGTAGATAAGTACGAAGAAAAGTATAGCCCGATAGATAAGAATAATAGCAACCCCTAGTATACTATATTATAAGCTAAGCAATAGTTAATAAGCAGGGGCAGGATAGAGGGATAGTAGCTAAGTAATTTATAATTAGAGGAGTAGATAGAAATAGGAAGCTCTATTATAGCTTAAGGCTATAAGGAGGTAGAACGGGACCTAGGCAGGCCCTAAGCGGGCGGAAGGTAGGCGGATAATAGGTAAGTAGAGACCACAGACCTAGGAAGATAACCCCTTACTCCTCTTACTCTTTATAAGTAGTAGTAGTAATATTAATAAGCTAAGAAAAGGGGTTAGATTATTAGGAATAGAAGAAAAGCAAGAATAGGATAAACCTTGCAGAGGATCTTAGCTATATCTAGGTAAGCCTAGGTAAAGTAGTATAGCTATATCTTATTAAGCTTAACTAGGAGGGAAAGTAAAGTAGTAGTAATAGCAAAAGCACTAAGGATAGGAATAGCTAGAAAACTAGTAGAGGGTATAGGGGAAGCATCCGACTTAATAGTAGCCTTAGTAGCACGCTTTATAATAGCATAGGCGTAGACCTCGTAGTTCTAAATAGAAGTAGTATAAAGGAGTTCTATATAAGCCTCGATCTATATAGGGAGCTATAACTATTAGTAATAACCCCGAAATATAGGAATAGCGGAGTCTTACTAAAGTCCTCTTATTAAGGCTGCAGCGAGCAAGGTAGTCTTAGCCAAGAGAAGCGAACTCCTCCTAGTAGTAAACTACGCTAGGGTTGCTCTAGTAGAATATTAGCTCTATAGAGAAGGAATAATAAGGAAGCGATACTTATATTAATATAAGCAGACTTAATAGCCTTATTAGAATAGTAGATATAATAGACGACGTTACCTATAATATAGTTAGGCTTATAATAGTTAAAAGGTAATAGGATAGTATACCTTATTTAATAACGTTATAATAAGCTATAATATTACTAGGCTTCTTAGCCTTAGCTATAGTAGATATATACTTTAGGCAAGGAACCTCGTAAAGAGGCCCCTAGGTCTTATCCTAGGAGATACTACTAAAGATAAGCTAGTATAAGTAGGGACCCTAGTAAAACGTTAGAAAAACGCTAAATAAGCGGAAGAATATATACTATAAGGGGCTCCCGGGCAATAGGATATATAGGAAGGGGGTAGTCGAGGTACTTATATAGCTCCTAGCTAGCTAGGGTATAGAGGGGATTATCTATAAGATCGAAGTTATTAGGAGTAGCCTCCTCGTAGTTAGAGAGGCTAGTAGAGGTAGAGTAGTTAGAAGGCAGGCCCTTAATAGGAGGAGGAGACTCTATCTCCTTATTAGAGTTAGGGAGGGGCTATATAGGGTTAATTATAATAAAACTACGGGGAAAGAGCAGGTAGTAACTTATAGTAGGTGCTATTATAGAGTCGAGGGAAATTAGATTAATTAGATCTGCATAAGTTAGCAATTAATAGGGGTTTAGATATAATAAACTTATACTAATGCGGACCAAGAGCGCGCTAAAATATTACTAAAACGACGAGTTATTAGCTAAAATAACGTTATAATTAATTAGTTAACTTACTCTAGTATAAGTTAATAGGAGGAGGAAAAAGAGGAAGCAAACTTAGGGCGCGAAAAATCATATTATTATAATTATTACTTATAGGGCGTAGAGCAGCTAGCAGCCCGGATTAATATCGCTCTAGACTAGCCCTTAGCCCGTGCTCAAACCTGCAACTTATATAAGGGCTAGGGGGAGGGGGGGGGAAGGGCATATATTACAAGCTACGCTACTACTAGCATCTAGGTAGTGCTACAGACCCTAAGGATTCTACCCTTAACAACCGCTCTCGCTTAACGTTCGCCCTATATCCGCTTTTCTATCGCATAGGGAACTTCCTAGAAAACTTCCCTTCCTTAGCTTAGATTACTATAATTGAGGCACCCCTAAGTTGAACAAACCCGGGCTAGCCCCTCACAGGTACTCCTACTAATGCTTTAATAGACTATAGTTATAATATCTATATAATAGTAGACTAATAGTATGCCTACTGCCTCTATTTACTATATATTAACTACTAAGCATAGTAATTATAAGGCTTTACTAATAACTCGGCTTAAGTTATAATAAAGGGTATAGCTATATTATACCTTGAGATTAGAGGCTA
Organism: Colletotrichum sansevieriae; assembly: GCA_026260285.1. Taxonomy (NCBI): domain Eukaryota; kingdom Fungi; phylum Ascomycota; class Sordariomycetes; order Glomerellales; family Glomerellaceae; genus Colletotrichum; species Colletotrichum sansevieriae. The sequence goes on from JAOQIF010000312.1 coordinate 22,086, forward strand.
TATATAATAACTCTTTACTTATATAATAAAAGGACTAGATACTAACCTCTTCTTAGGGAAGCTATAGATAGAATAAAACTATATTACTTATAATATAGCAGAGAAGTAGGTATACTATAGGAAGGCAGGGGTTATTATTACCCTTTAAGAATAGGAAGAACCCTAGAGAGTAAGGGAGATCTAGGAAGCCTACTAACTTAATGCCGCCTTATTTATAGCGATCTACTAGAGGGTTAGTAGGAGTTAGCTATCTAGGTTAGTAGTACGAATATAAGTAGTAAGCCTAAGGGATATTAAAAAAGCGCTTAAGGTAAAGAAACTAGAGGTCTATTTAGAGAAACTACTATAATATAATTATAGTAAATTTATAGAGCTTTTTAAGCTAGCTAAGTTATACCCCCTATCCCTAAGTTATCCTAGTATAGATTATAAAATCTACCTTAAGCATAATACCTCTAGCTAAGAGGCGCCCTTACCCTAGGGACCCCTCTATAGCATATTAAGAGAAGAGTTATTAGTATTAAAAAAGATACTTATAGATATACTTAATAAGGGCTTTATTTAAGCAAGTAAGTCTCCTACTAGTACGCCTTTACTTTTTATTAGAAAGCCTAGCAGAGGATTGCAATTTTATTATAACTATAAAGCGTTAAATATAGTTATAAAGCAAGACTACTACCCCCTACTTCTAATCTAAGAGACCCTCTAGAGGGTTACTTTAGCGAAGTAATATACTAAACTAGATATAATAGCAGCCTTCTATAAGATTTATATAGTAGAGGGGTATTAGGAAAAGACTGCCTTTTATATATAATATAAGCTCTTTGAGTAGCTAGTCTATCTATTTGGATTAAGCAGAGCCCTTGCGATATTCTAATAATATATTAATAGCATGCTCTAGGAGTTCCTTAATAACTTTATAATAATATATATTAATAATATATTAGTCTATAGTAGCAGCTCCTAAGAAGACTATAAGTAGAAGGTATATAAGGTTCTCTAAGCCCTCTAAGAGGCTAGTCTTAACCTTAACCTAGTAAAGTATAAGTTCTCTATAAAAATAGTAAAATATATAGGGTTTATCCTAAAAGCAGGCGAGGATATTACTTATAATATAGAGAAAGTATAAGTAATTATTAAATAGGAAGCGACTACTTTAGTAAAAGAATTACAAAGTTTCCTTAGGTTTGCTAACTACTACTAAATATTTATATTAGAATACTCAGGGGTTATAGAGCCTCTTATCCTCCTAATAAAGAAGGGAGCGCTATTTATCTAGGGTAAGGAATAAGAAGATATATTCTAAGCGCTTAAATACTACTTCTAAACCGCGCTAGTACTATACTATTTCAACCTATAAGCCCTAATTATTATTAAGATAGACTACTTAGGGTTTGCTTTAGGGGGGGTACTAACTTAAGAAGATATATAAGGATAGCGCTATCCTATCGCGTTCTACTCGCAGAGGCTAACCCCTACTTAATATAACTACCTAATCTATAATAAGGAGCTATTAGTAGTAATTACTTATTTAAGCGCATAGGATACTAAGCTAAGAAGCTGCTCTAGGTTTAAGGTTCTTACTAACTATAAGGGCTTTAAATACTTTATATAAAAGTAATATTTAATAGAACGCTAAAGTTACTAAGCGGAGTAGTTATTAAGGTATAATTTCTATTTAGAATATTAACCTAGTTACTTAATAGCTATACTTAATATGCTCTTATGCTATAAATAGGATGCCCTAAAAGGATAGGAGGATAAATAAGAGAAAGGGAGGGTAATATAGATAATCCCTAACTCCGCCCTAAGTAAGGTAAGGAGGGTAGTAATAGTTAAAGCCCCTATTATAATATTATTTAAGGATCTAGCCCTTTAATAGGTATAGAACGAAGCGTAAGCAGAAGATAACTAGTACTAAGGGGCTTATTCTATAGTAAAAAGGGGTAACTAAAGCTTCCCTCCCTAGCTAGGCCTAAAACTATAGATCGCTAAGTATAGCGTTAACGCTCTTAGCTAATTAATATTTAGAGACCGGATCTAGGTACTAGGATTAATAGATAAAAACTACCCTTAGAACGTGCTTTAAACGTAGTTAATTTAGAAGTGCTACGACTTAGTAATAATAGGCTACCCTAGTTAGAATAATACCCTAGCTATCCTAGCCTAGCAATACTTTTAGCTAGGGTAGTCCTCTATAGTCCGCTAGTTTACGAGAAACTGCAATAGCTATAGGTATAGAATAATTTAGTAATAAGCGAAACGCAGGCTTCTTTAACCTTTACTAGTAGTAAAAGATCTATATTATAATCTCGCTATGGATTTTATTATAGACCTCCTATGCGTAGTGAAAACAGGGTCTAGATACCTCTAGGTAATAGTTAATAGGCTCTCTAAGATAATAACTCTAGAAGGGATGCCCTCGATAGATATAGAAATATGCGTAGAACGCTTTGTAAACTGCTACTACTAATTCTATAGCATACTAAAGTTAATTATTAGTAATAGGGTGTAAGGGACTGGATACCTAGACCGGAGAAGCTGGAGACGCCTTAGCTAGCATAGGCTAAAAGGATAGAGAGGCCTATAGGTCTAGGGTATAGAACCCTTATAGCGAAGACTTAGCAAATACTTACTAAAGGCTAGAAATAAAGGATCTTAGAAGAGGTAAGTAAAAGTAATATAATAATACTAATCCTATCTTTTAGATACTTCTACTATTAGTTTAACCTAACTATAGCTCATAGCCCCTTTAATACCTTTATAATTCTTTTGCTTCTACCCTGATTTAGGAAGGTTAGTAATAATAATAATACTACGCACCTAAGTAATACTTACTAATTAGGCTAAAGAACCTATACCTAATATTCGCTAAGAGAGGAGTGAAATAGCCTATATAAACCTATATAAAGAAGCTAACCCTACCGAGTAATTAGAGGATAATATAAGCTAATAAGGGGAGGTAAGAAGCTATACTTTAAGCGAGGCTAGGGACCCTAAGGAGAATAGGCTACTTATGCTAAATACTTGCTATATAGATAATAAGTATATATAGGAAAACGGGGAATATAAGACCCCTTCCTATAGACTAGACAGGCTAATAGGCTAGATATCTATAGCTATAGCTAATAGGCTAGCTTAAGCTAGAGGGCTAGATAAAGCAATTAGCTAAGTACTAATATAATAAATTATAACTATAATAGCTAACTAGTATAAGCTAATAGCTACTATATTAAGTAACTAAGCTCTTACTAAGCGATCGCCTAAGGTTTATAAAAAACCCCTGAATTATAATATAGCGCGCCTTACTAGTAAATCTACTAGTATAATAAGGGAAGATTAGCTTATTATAATTAAAGAGGCTTATAAGCACCGCCCTAGCTACTCTAATAGCTAGTATATCTAATAGGCTTTAAGTATAATAGAGCATACCCTATAAATAGAATAGCAGAATTATTAGTAAATACTTCTAGATAAGTTAGGGAATTAGGTTAACCCCTAATAGGAAGACTTTAGAATTTTTATAAGAGGGTAGCATATTATACCTAAGCTCTAAGAGTAGAACTACTATAATACTTTGAGATAGTGCTATTAGAAGGATAATAAGAAACTAATTATATATTAGGCTTAATAGGAGTCTATTAACTAAGTATATAGCGAGCTAAGCATAAGTAATATAAAAGCGTAAGCCTTCTTTTAGGGCCTTATTAGAACCCTAAAGGATAAGCTCTTTAAGCAGGATATTAACTATACTAATATATATACTATTACCCTATATATATAGAGATTATAGGAGATTATAGAAGGGAGGTGTATAGGAATATCTACTAGCTATTCTAAGTTGCAAAAGCAACTATGCTTAAGCTCTCTAGACTACTCTTATAAGAGCAGCTTATAACCCCCTAGGTTAATAAACTTAAGAGATTACTACCTAGAGACCCCATCCTAGAATAACTACTTAGCGGACGCCTGCATAATACCTAGCGCTAGTAGTATATCCTCTAATTCCTAGGGACCCTAATACTATAACTATAAGAAGTATAGCTATATCTCCCCTAACTATACTAAACCCTATATATAGCTAATAGGTAATAACTAGAACCTAAACCTAAGATAGGGCGGGATAAGCGCGATTATAATACCCTGTATAACTAATACTAAAGACTTAGAAAACGAGTAGGTATAGATATAACCCTGAGGGGTATTATACTAGAAATCACCTTAGTTCTAGTAGGATAGACTATTAAGGGATAGGCATTAGTGCTCTAAGCATCTAGCGAAGTTAAACTAGAGGTTAATATAGATACCTATATAGTAATAGATATTATATAAGGAGATCTTATTAAGAGGCTTTAACTAAAAGAGGCTACTAGTATTATAGCCCCTGAATTAGTGGATTTCTAGGGAAGGCCTATGCCTATAAGTAAGGTCTACTAGCTTATATTCTTCCTTATAGATAGTTAGGGTTACCTATAGAAGATTTACTAGGCTTTTATTATAAGCCCTCGCTCTAAAGGAGCAGGAGATATCCTTCTATCTAATAACTCTATAGGATAAGAAAGCATCTATATAAATACCTATATATATACCTAGTTATATAAACCCCTCTTACTTACTAGGCTAGAGGTAATTATCTAAGAGATTATAGAGAATAGCTAATAGGCTTATATTATATATCTAATAGGTGCTATAAGCTCTAATAAGAAGGATATAGAGACCTTAGGTAAAGATTCGCTAGATAATAAGCAGGAGAAGAAGATTCCTAGGGAATTTTAAGACTTTGCTAATATTTTTAATAAGGAGAATATAAAGAAAGTTCTAAGGCTAAAGGGAGTAGTATATTATATTAAACTAAAACCTAGCAAGGAACCCCTATATAGACTTATATACCCTATATTAGTAGAGCAGTTATAAACGCTCGCTAAGTATATTTAGGATATAGAGGTAGCAGGCTATATATACCGCTTGACTAGCTCCATAGGAGCACTAGTGCTATTTATACCTAAAAAGGATAGAAGCCTATAACTATATATAGACTATAGAGGATTAAATAAAATTATAATAAAAAATTATTATCTTCTGCTATTAATTAGCAAGCTTCTAAATAGACTTGCTAGAGCAAAGTTTATTTCTAAGATTAACTTAAACAAGGTATATTACTAAATTGCAATTCATAAAGCAAATAGGTAGAAAATAGTATTTAGAATATAATATAAGTACTTCGAGTATACTATAATACTATTTAGGCTTATGAATACCCTAGCAACTTTTTAGGTATATATTCACTAAATACTCGCTAACCTTCTAGATACCTGCTATATTATATACCTAGATAATATCCTAATCTACTTAGATATAAGGGAATAGTATACTAAGGACCTCTATGCTATCCTATGCTACCTAAGGGTTATTAAGCTATCTATAAAACTAAAGAAGCGCGACTTTTATTAGATAGAAGTAGATTTTCTAGGGTTCTATATTACCTAAGATAGTATTAAAATAGGCCTAGATAGAGTCTATATAGTTACTAAATAGCTAGTACTAAAGTCTTTTAGAGATATCTAAGTATTCCTTAGCTTTTATAACTTCTATTATAAGTTTATTATAAGATATTCTTATATTATAGCCCCTATAGATAGTATACTTCAGGGAAGCTAGAATAGCATGAAATTAGGAGCTTTTGCGTAGATAGGGGAGATATAGACTATATTTAAGACACTCTAGAGAGCATTTGCTAAAGCCCTAATATTAAGATATTATAACCTAGTATTAGAAACCAGGGTTAAGACTAATATATCTACCTAGGTAGCATCTAGTATGCTCTTATAAAAGCATAGCATAGTTTAGCACCTAATATCCTTCTAGTTAAGGAAGCTCTTAGATATAGAGAGGCGCTAGGCTATAGGGTAATAGGAACTCCTTGCTATTATAGAAAGTTTAGATTACTAGGTGTAGTACCTATAAGGACTCCCTAAGGAATTCGTAGTACTTATAGACTATATAGCACTAAAAGGAGTGCTTGCCATGCCTGCGCGGGATATTTGCAGAAGACTTATGCAATAGGTTTACTACTTATTAGCATTTAACTTTAAAATCTAGCATAATTTAGGGGTTAGTAATCTAGTAGATAGACTATTATAATACCCTAACTATATAATAGAAGATACTAAGGTGGATAATATACTTCCTACCTTTAGAAAAAAACTTAGGCTTATTGGCTAGCTTTTAGTAATAGGTTGCTAGTATATTACTAAGCTTAAGGGAACTATAGCTATTATAAGAACTTATATCTAAGCTATCTAACGAAGCATATAAGATCCTTGCTAGAGGGCTAGCTCTAAGGTTAAGGGATCCTTATTATTAAGTTAGTACTACCCTATAATAGGTACTAATAAGCTATTATATATAAGTATATGTATTAGCGCTATTACTCGCATAAACGTATATATAAGTGCTACGCTAATTGCTCTACGAGAGAATAGCAATAGGCTAGAGGACTTAGGGGGAGCTAGGGTTACTATACTAGCATAGTATATCCCACGTGCTATAATAAGGGAGCTTATTTAGGATAAAATAGCTTATATACTATAACTAGGCGTAGATCTCAAATAGATAGTTAGAGGACTATAAGCTAAAAACTACTTCTATAGAGATATAATAGCTAAGGTTTGCTAGGATACTAGGGAATACTAAGGATACTAAGTTAATAACAATAATATCCTTTAGTTTACAAGAAGACTTATTATTCTAGAAGAGGGATCCCTTTACTATATAATCCTAAAGAAATACTATAATATGCCTAGATTAGGGTATATAGGAGTAAATAAGATAGCTAAGCTAATCTTTTAAAGGTTTTATTAGCTATATTTAATAGAGGATATATAGTAATATATCGCTAAGTGCCTATGCTACTAATAGGTGCATATATTATAGTATAAGCTATACGGGTTACTATAAATACTAGAAATACTAGCATACCTATTCTCATAGATTTCTTTAGAATTCTTAACTAGCTTACTAGAAAGTTATTAAAATAATAGAGTTACTTATAATATAATTCTAGTAGTTATATACTAGATAACTAAAGTAGTATAGTTCTTAGTAATAACTAAGCAACTAGATACTATAGGTCTAGCGAGGATCTTATATTAAGAGATTAAGTACTAATATAGCACGCCTAAGGCTATTATTAGTAACTAAGCAACTAGATACTATAGGTCTAGCGAGGATCTTATATTAAGAGATTAAGTACTAATATAGCACGCCTAAGGCTATTATTAGTAACTAAGATAAACTAATTACTAGTTAGTTCTAGTGAGATTAGACTAAGGCCTAAGATATAGAAGGGTATATCTCTACTGCTTAGTAACTATAGATAGGTAGCTAGACTAAAAGAATATATTAAACCTTAATAGTATATCTTATAAAGTTTAGCAAAGGCTTATGCAATTAATAAGTAATATAACTAGTTAAAGCTAAATTTTCATATAATAATAGTAAGTATACTACTATTAGCATATCCCTATTTAAGGCCCTTATAGGATATTACCCTCGAATAGTTAACTACTACTTAGTAAACGTTAGGATTAGGACCTAAGGGGTTAATAAAAGGCTTAAGAAGCTAATAGAGGTTCGATAAAGAATAGCTAAGAACTAGTAATATATAATAGAAGTATAAGCTAAGAATATAAATACTAGAAGAAAATCGTAATTATATAATATTAGAGACGTTATAGGACTCTTAATAAAGAAATTCTATTTTATAAAGAGTTAGCAAAAGCTTGCCCTAAGGTTTATTCCTATACTAGTTATAGAAGTTATAAGCTCTAATACGTATAGAGTATAACTCCTAGAGAAGTATAGCAGAGTATATAATATCTTCTCGATCGCTCTATTTAAGCTATAGTATAGCTAAAAGCTTACTAAGGGGTAGCTCCTAGACCTTAAAGAAAACCCTAAGGAATAAGAAGTTAAGGATATTATATTATAGAGGGAAGCACTAACGGGCCCCCTATATTTAGTTAAATAGAAAGGCTAGCTAGTAGAATATAATACTTAGGAGCTTAAAGAATACTTAGCAAACGCTTTATAAATCCTCGCTAGATTTAAGAAATAGTAGTATAAGTTATATTATAAGTAGGATAATAAGTAGTATAGAATAATAAGAAAAGTTAATTAACTATAAGATAGCTGAAATACTAAGAGAAGACCCCCCCTATAAAAGCAATATAAACCCTACAGGTATCTAGCTTTATATTACTATAGAAATTCCACTATATATTCGCTAAAGTTCTGCTAGCACTATTACTTATTATTACTACTATTACCCTCTTTATTATTATTTTCTTTATCCTTAATATTATTATCCTCGCTCTCCTCCTCTAAGCTATTATTAATAGTACTGCTATTACTACTCTAACTATTGCTCTCTATATTATTATTAGAGTTACTATCCTCTATAGCTAAGGACTTATCCTCCTCGCTATTATAAACCTAGTATTACTAAGCTATTACTAAGGCGTTGCTAGCCTTCTTATAAGAATTAAGTTAAAGCGTAGAGCTACTACTAATAAACCCGAAGATAGCAATAGGAGCTTAGTAATAAGCATTACGAAGTATATAGGAACCTTAAACCTTTAAAGGCTCTTATAAAAGAAGCGTAGATATATAGGTATCGCTCTTGAAAAGCTATATTATTAGGATATTAGTAAGCTTATTAAAAAAGGTAGCCTATTTAAAGATATAAGTCTTATTATATAAGTAAGTAGGGAGGGTATTATTAAGCTATATTATAATCTCCTTAACTAAAACCTTATCCTTAGCCTAGCAAGCTACTTATAAATATATATTAGATTAATAAAAGGGTAAAACTAACTATTAGGTGAAACCTACCTTAAGCGAAACCTATAGACGCGCCTAGGTATATAAAGCTATACTCTCCTCGATACCTATAGCGAGGAGTTAGTTCTTATAGTTCTTAAAACTAGGCTTAAGACTAGCAGGGTTTATTAACTACTTATAGAGGTATTAGAGAAGCTCCTACCCCTATTCTATAGCTATAAGAATATAGAAGATCTCGCGCTACGAATACTAGCTAGTAGCGATTATATAGATATAATATTTAACCTAGTTCTAATAGAAACGAGTAATACTAATAAGAAAATAGGAATCTAGAAATAGGAAAAGTTAGCCTATACCTTCCCCGAATAATCGCTAAACTCATCCTATAGCACTTAATACTATAAACTCGGTATAACTTATATATATAATTACTATTATATCGATAGGCGTAGACGACCTGGGCATTCTTAGGGAGCTATAGCGCGCAGCTAATGCAGGGTTCGCTACTACCCGCCTAGTTATGCTAATAGTTACTACTACTAAGTTTAGCCTTAGTAGGGCTATACTTAGCGAGGAGTTAGCTAATAAGGCTCTTAGCGCTTATAATATTTAAGGAAGTATTAAAAGATAAGAAGGGCTTATAAAGGCTTGATAAAGGGCTTAGATAATATAAAAGTAGTTATTAAATAATATAGTATAATAAGGAGGGAAAAGAACTAACCCTAGGGTAGGAAAAAGCTATTATTTTATAGATAGCTAAAGAAGCCTCGCTAAATTATTATAAAAGCAGATACAACTTCAGATAGCAAAGAATAGTTATTATTCACTATAATAGGTGCTACCTACTAGGAGGTAGATATAATAAATTAGTAATAGTAGTTCCTATCTAACCTATTTAATAGCCTTATAACGCACCTATTTAGAAGGGGGATAATAGGATAAAAAACGAAGTTATTATAAGGGTATAGTATAAGAAAGTGCTCGCTAGATAAAGGGCGAATAGCAGGAGAATAAAAACGAAGTTACTATAAGGATAACTATTCTCTTTTAAAAGGAAATAATAGAATCCCTTTTGAATAGCCTAAATAGAGAGCATAAAAGGGCCTAAAAGGAATAGGACTATGGGCATAGCTACTATATCTATAACTCTAAGGGCTCTACTATCTTTTAGCAAATATATAGCAGATAGTTACTACGCTAGATAATAGTAGCAATAAGTGAAGAGCTAGGACCCACCCCGAATAGCTAAGAAGGATAATAATAGAGGGCTAACCTATAATACCCGATCTTATAATAGGGACTACTATAATTAGAAGGGGGATAATTATAAGGGACTAGATACCTAGACTAGAGAAGCTAGAGATACCTCAGCTAGTATAAGCTAAAAGGATAGAGAGGCCTATAGGTCTAGGGTATAGAACCCTTATAGCAAAGACTTAGCAAATACTTATTAAAGGCTAGAAATAAAGAATCTTAGAAGAAGCAAGCAAAAGTAGTATAATAATACTAATCCTATCTTTTAGGTGCTTCTGCTATTAGTTTGACCTGACTATGGCTCGTAGTCCCTTCAATACCTTTACATAGGGGTAGTAACTAGATAAGTTAGTTCTAGCGATAGTTCTATGCACTTATAAAGATAAAATAATATTTAAGCACTACCTTTTACCTATAGGTAGATAGAGTAATAGAACGTTTTAATTAAGAGATCTAGGCAGTCCTATAAATAATAGTTAACTTCACCTAGGATAACTAGGGGGTTTACTTACCCTCCGTTTAACTAGTAATTAATAGCTATAATATAGCTATAATAGCAGTAAGCTTATTCTTCTTTACCTATAGATACTACGTTAACTTAGTATTAGTAGTATAGCCCGCGCTAGAACTATTGAACTCACGCGAGTTAGCTGCTAATTGGTTTATTAGTAAACTAAAGTTAACTATAGAGTTAGCCTAAGTAGCTATTACTATAGCCTAATAAATAATAGAGCAATTAGCAAATAGTAAAAGGATACTAGTAGAACGCTATAAAATAGGTAATAAGGTCTAGTTATTACTAGCTAACTTCTATATAGAGAGATCCTATAAGAAGTTAGATTAGCTATACCTAAAGTATAAAGTAACTAGAGTAATCTTACTAATTATAGTTAAGTTAATCGTTCTAGGTAAGGTCTATAACTAATTTCATATTAGCTTGCTATGCTATGCTATAAATAACCCCCTCCTAGGCTAAGAAGTTAATAATCCCTAACTACTTCTAATTTTTAAAAATAGAGAGGATAAATAGGAAGTTAAGTCTATTCTAGCTATGCGCTAGAAGCGCGTTAGTAGGGGTAAGCGTTATAAGTTATTAGTTAAATAGATAGGGTATAGTTAGCCTACCTAGGAGCCCCTATAATTATTTTAAGATAGTTAGGTAGTAGATAAGTATAAAGAAAAGTATAGCCTAATAGATAAGAATAATAGCAACCCCTAGTATACTATATTATAAGCTAGGTAATAGTTAATAAGTAGGAGTAGGATAGAGGGATAGTAGTTAGGCAATTTATAATTAGAGGAGTAGGTAGAAATAAGAGACTCTATTATAATATAAGGCTATAGAGAGGTAGAATAAGATTAAGATAGGCTCTAAGTAAGCAGATAGTAAGTAAGTAGAAACTATAGACCTAGGAAGATAACCCCTTACTCCTCCTACTTTTTATAAGTAGTAGTAGTAATATTAATAAGCTAAGAAAAGGGTTAGATTATTAGGAATAGGAGAAAGGCGGGAATAAGATAAACCTTATAGAGGACCTTAGCTATATCTAGGTAAGCCTAGGCGAGGTAGTATAGCTATACCTTATTAGGCTTAACTAGGAGGGAAAGCAAGGTAGTAGTAATAATAGAAGTACTAAGGATAGGAGCAGCTAGGGAATTAGCAGAGGGCGTGGGGGAGGTATCTAACTTAATAATAGCCTTAGTAGTATGCTTTAAAATAGTATAGGCATAGACCTTATAGTTCTAGATAGAAGTAGCGCGAAGGAGCTCTATATAAGCCTCGATCTATATAAGGAGCTATAACTATTAGTAATAACCCTGAAATATAGGGATAATAGAGACTTATCAAGGTCCTCTTATTAAGGCTATAGTAAGTAAGGTAGTCCTAGCTAAGAGAAGCAAACTCCTCCTAGTAGCAAACTACGCTAGGGTTGCTCTAGTGGATTATTAGCTCTATAGAAAAGGAATAGCAGGAAAGCAATACCTATATTAATATAAGCAGACTTAATAGCTTTATTAGAATAGTAGATATAATAGATAATATTACCTATAACATAGTTAGTTTTATAACAATTAAAGGGTAATAGTATAGCATACGCTACTTAATAATATTATAATAAGCTATAATATCGCTAGGCTTCTTAGCCTTAGCTATAGTAGATATATACTTTAGGCAAAGGACCTTGCAAAGAGGTCCCTAGGTCTTATCCTAGGGAATATTACTAAAAATAAGCTAGTATAAGTAGGGACCCTAGTAGAATATTAGAAAAATGCTAAATAAGTAGAAGATAATATATTATAAGGGGCTCCTAGGTAATAGGATATATAGGAAGGGGCTAGTTGAGATACTTATGTAGCTCTTAGCTAGCTAGGGCGTAGAAGGGATTATCTATAAGTTTGAAGTTATTAGGGGTAGTCTCCTTATAGTTAGAGAGGCTAGCAGAGGTAGAGTAGTTAGAGGGCAGGCTATTAATAAGAGGAGGAGACTCTATCTCCTTATCTAAGTTACGGAGGAGCTATATAGGGTTAATTATAGCGAAATAATAGGGAAATAGCGGGTAGTAACTTATAGGAGGTGCTATTATAAAAGCAAGGGGAATAGATTAATTAGATCTGCGCGAGTTAGTAATTAATAGGGGTTTAGATACAATAAACTTATACTAATATAAACTAAGAGTATATTAAAAACTCTACTAAAACGACGAGTTATTAGCTAAAATAACGTTATAATTAATTAGTTAACTTATACTTAAATAGGTTAATAGGAGGAGGAAAAAAGAGGAAGTAAACTAAGGCGTAAAAAATATTATATTCTTATAATTATTTACTTATAGGGCGTAGAGCAGCTACTAGCCTGGATTAATATCGGTCTAGACTAGCTTTTAGCCCGTGCTAACTGCCCTTAGCCCTTGCTTAAACTTATAACTCTTATAAGGGCTAGAAGGGGGAGGGGGGGTATATATTATAGGCTATGCTACTACTAATATCTAGACGGTTCTCTAGACCCTAAGGATTCTGCTCTTAATAACTACCCTTGCTTAACATTCGCCCTATATCCGCTTTTCCGTTATATAGGGAACTTCCTAGAAAACTTCCCTTCCTTAGCTTAGATTACTATAATTGAGGCACCCCTAAGTTGAACAAACCCCGGGCTAGCCCCTCACAAAACCCATCTTATATGATATATATAAAGATCGTATTATAGCTACGGGCTATAAGATTAATAACCTCTATCTCTTTAAATTACCCTTAAATCAGGGTTATAAAGCCCCCTTAAATAAGAGGAATAATAATAATAATAATAAATTACTCTATACGTAATCTATAACTAATAATAATAACAAAAATCTATATAAGTTATAATATAATTATTTAGGTTATATAAGCTATAAATATCTTAAAGATCTTTTAGATAATACTAAAATAAATAATAAGGACTTTATAGATAATAATAAGGCTATAAATATAATACATCTTCTACCTTATGAAGCCTACCTTAAAGGTAAGTTTATTACTAAGGTAAATAAAATTAATATATAATTAAAGTCTAGATTATCTAGATTATATAGCCTTAGATCTTTATAAACCTATAAGTCCGAAAGCCTATAATTACTATAAGTGGTTTATATTATTAATCAATAAATATAACCGTTTTATATAGGGAAAGCTATTATAAAATAAAATAGCTAAAGCTATTACTAAAGCCTTAAATGAATTTAAAGCTAAAGTTAATAATAATAATGATAATAATAATAATAAGCATATTAGGGAATTCAATACAGATAGTAGATTAAAATTCACTAATAAACGTATTAAAACCATATATATAAATAGTAGTATTATCCATAATATTAGACCGCTATATACTTACGAACCTAACGGATTCATAGAGCGTATTTTATATACTGTTATAAATAAAACTAGATCTATATTATATAACTCTAGTCCACTATTAAACCTATAGGGTAAAGCAGGCCTTGCTTCCACATATCTATATAATAGATCCCCTTATAAGGCTCTTAAATATAAGACTCCTTTTAGGTTAAAAAATTAAACGAAGCCTAATATAAGTAATCTAAGGGTATAGGGTAGCTTATATTATTATAAAAATTATAATCTATTAATAAAGACGCTAGACCCTAGAGCCTTAGAAGGAGCTATTATTAGTTATAGCTCTAATACTTATAAGGTCTATAATATAAATAATAGAAAGATATAATAGTCGAGAGACATTAGTATACGAGAAAATACCTTTATTACTTAATAGAAAGAGTTACCTATATATATTAAATCCTAATTTGATAATAATACGACTAAAGGTAGTAAAGGTAATACTACTAAAAGTAGTAATAATAATAATACTAAGATGTCTCTCCTATATCCTAGTAATAACTATTTACCGAATCTAACTATTGAGGCTAGTATTAATAATAATAATAACAATAATACTATAATTCAGGATATAAATAATAACAATATAATAAATAGTAATAAGAACAATATAACTAATAATAATACTAGTAATAACTAGTTATCTAATATTCGCGAGGACAACTATAGATTACTATCTAGGCAAGCTTCGGGTAGTAATTCGGAGAGTACTACTATTAGTAATAATAGTAGAAATAATTCTAAGTTAACAATACAACTCCTCTCTATATTAGAAGAAGCTAAAAAAACAATATATTTAGGTTGAATATAAAGAAAGTGCACTTTTTACCCATTAAGACGTCCTAGTCTTAAGGGAATACCTAAACTATAAAGATAATAATAAAAATAACGCTGAAGCTATTAATATAATAAATAATAATATAATTATAAACAAAGCATCTTATGTCTTAGCAACAACTACTCTTAATAAGCTAGCAACCTGTAAGCAAGCAATTAGCTCTCTATTTATAGATTATAAGATTTAAGCTATGCTTATAGAGATAAAACAACTTAAAGATAATAATACTTAGAATATTATGCCTAAACCTAGGGGAGTTTATCCCCTGGGGGGCTGCTGGGTTTATAAAATAGAACATAATAATAATAATAATAATAATTATAATAATTATAATAATATAAAATATAAAGCCCGTTAAGTAGTTGAAGGTTTTAACTAACACGTTAGTATAGGTTACCTTAAAACTTTTAGTACTACTTATAGGCCTAAAGTCTATAGATTTGTATTAATATTTGCTATAAAACATAACTATATTAAAGCAGTTTAACGTTACTACTACTTTTACCCACGCAGATATTGATAAGGATCTATATATTAAGATACCTACTAGTTTCGTACATAACTAAAATACTAATAGATTAATATATAAATATAATAATAATACAATGGATAATGGCTTAATTTACAAGCTAACTAAAGGCTTATGAAGCTTAAAACAAAGCCCACGCCTATAGTATAAATACCTACGGTCCATACTACTTCAGTATAACTTTGAAGTCTCTCCTTATAATAAGGGAGTATTTATATTATATAATAATAATAATAACTATAAAGGTATTTTAGCTTATTATATTAATGATATGCTATTAGCTAATAATAATAATAATACTTACAACTATATATATAATAACCTATAAAAGCATTCAAGACTTCAATGCTTAGGGGAGCCTAGTATCTTCCTAGGAAATGAAATGATAATAGACCGTATAAATAAATAACTATATATAAAACAACTAAAGTATAATGAGATAATACTTCATAAATATGATATAACTGAAGTCTATGGGGCTTACATCCCTATGGATAAAAATCTAAAGTTAAATACAAGTAATAACTATGTAAGTAAAGAGGAAATATTATAATATTAATAAGAAATCGGAGCCCTCCTATACCTACCATTAAAATAAGGCTAGATATAACTTTAGCGGTTATAACTTATGCTCGTTATAGTAGTAATCCCTCTAAAAAGCATTTTATAGCTCTTAATAGAATATAGGGATATATAAATAAATTCCCTAATTACGGTTTAATATATAACTTTAATAAGGATATACCTAATAATAATAATATAATTAGACTTATGGATTTAGATTAGGCACGAGATCTTAATAATCGAAAATCAACCTGAGTATATATATTTACCTCGGGTTTATATAATATTATATCTTATTCTTCTTCTAAATAAAAAAACAGTAGCCTTATTAAGCTGTGAAGCCGAATATATAGCTTTATCTAATATAGCAAAAGAGGCATTATATATATATAACAGCTATAACGTTATGCTTAAAATCATAGGCTATAATAGCCTAGTAAAGCCTAAAGTACTTATAGATAATATTTCAGCTTGAACGTTAGCTAAAAGTCCTGAATTTCATAAAAAGGCTAAGTAGATAGATATAAAATATTATTTTACTAGGAATCTAGTTATAGAAGAAGAGATTTTCCTCTTTTATATATAGTCTAATAATAATATTGCGGATATATTAACAAAGCCTTTGGTCAAGATAAAGTTTCATAACCTATTAAATATAATAGGTAATAACAATAATAATACTAAAAATAAAAATATATATAATATAAATAACGATAACCGCATTATAGATCTAAATTATTAGACTGCTATAACTATTATAAACTATTATAAAAAGTCCAGTGTTCCTTTTATACCTATGAGAGTTAGGTTTTTAGGTTTTTCTACTAGCAATTATTATAAATAATACTCTAAGAATTTCCTCTTTATTTTTCCCACTGGGTTTTAAGAGTTTTTATATTAGAGTTTAATAACTTATAAAACGAGTGTGATATAACATAACATAATATAATATAAATAATATGAATATAAACAATAAGCTATATATGAATAAATATATACCTTACGGGGGGTGTAAGAATAGCGAAGGTATATCTTAATAATTTCTATTATAACCTTATAAAGGCTGAATAAACCTTAATAAATAGCTATAGTATATATAGTTATATATCTATATAATATCTCTTCACTAACACTTTAATAACATAAAACATAAAATAATAATTATAATTATATTTTAGGGAATAAATACTTTACAAATCTATTTAAACTCTAATAATATTAATAACCTTATATATATATATATATATATTTATAATTCTTATACTTATAACTATAAATATAAAAAAGAAAATAGTGCAAGGACCACTTATATATATATATATATAATCCTTATACTTATAGCTATAAATATCAAAAAAAAAATAGTGCACGGACCACTTAGTGATCCGAGCACGATTCTACTAAATAGGCTTAATATTTAGCCGTTTAGCAGCTACGTTTCAGAATATCTTACCCCTCACTTATCGAGGGCAGAATTTATAACTTAAAAATATTATTAATAATATTAACGGTTTCTCAATTAATTTATTCCAGGAAAAATGCCTCCTTATGCTTAGATTTATTAGTTTTCATCATGATATCACTCCGTCTATAACTCTTTACTATTTAGGCTGTTTTAGCGTCCCTTTTGCTGCCTATATACGTATTCTTACAGATCCTAAAGTACCTAGAACTTGGGGGTTTCATTGAGATACTTAGTATTTAAATTAAGCTATTTATATTAAATACCTAAGCTGAAAATAGTAGAGGAGAATATATTAATCTAATTATAAAAGTAAAAGCTAGATATCTTTATATATTATTAACATTACTACTATACTTATAGCTAGAGATCTATTAGGTTCGGAGTTATACCGCAGCCCCTTTATAAAAAGATTATAATAAACTCACCTAGTTTATAGGTATAGTTTAGGAAGTATTATATAGGTATTTTAACCTATACCCTCTACTAATTAAAGAAAATAATATAAAAACCCTACATATTCCTACTTAGAAGTAAACCCTCTGAATATTATAAAGTTAGATATATGCTATACTAGGGCTAAATATATTAGAGCTAAGCGGGCTACTAAGGTTCTTATAGTAAAGCTACTATATAAGATAACTCCTTAACCTAAAAGGTTAACCTTCTAGTAAGGTACTACGAACGCTACTATATAAGGGATAACTCCTTACTTAAAGAGATCTTTCCTAAGAGGTTCTTATAGCGAGAGGTATAAGAAGCTCTATTACTATAAGTAGGGCTTTATACCTCTACCTCTTCCTTATCTAACCTATAATAAGTCCTCAAAGATATTGATATTAAACCCTATATATAAAAACCCTAACCTTATATAGGGTATACCTTTTAATATAAAGAATATAAAAGAGATTACTAGAGAGTTTAATATTAATATAATCAATAAAACCTACTCCTTTATTAATTACTTTATTACATATAGAGAGTATATTATTAATATAGCCCTTAAGAGGGCTCTTATTAATACCCCTATAAGGGACCTTATAATATATAATAATATTATAGCTAAGTAAGTAAACTTAGTAGTAGAAGCTAAGTAAGTCATTATATACCCTATAGAGTAGCCCTTCTTTGAGTAGGTCCTCTATACTATTAAGATAGAGGTAGCCTAGGCCTGTTAGGGGAACGTAGTAAGTATAGCTTATACTAACTACTTTAATATAGAGAGAGCGTTACTAATAATAGCATAGCTACTAGTAGATAAAGCGGTAAGAGAGGCAGTATTTAATAGTAGCGCAGGTAGTATGCGAGAGGATAAGTTAATAGTTTTATAGTTTAAATAATTAAAAACTATATTATTATTAATATAAATTTAAAGATCGTGAGGCTATAGGTATATATAAGTGCGGCTATAGTTAGGAGAGTTATAAATATATAACCAAAGGCTATATATATTATTAGAAGGCGCGGAGATAGAGGGTCTATTATACTTAAGCAGGTAAAATCACTATGCAGTAGCTAGAGGCCACTAGAGACCTATATAGTAGTAATATATATCTATAACTATACTCTATTATAATTAAGGAGCTAGGAAATACTATATAAGCTCCTATATAGACCTATAAAGGGTAATACTACTATATTAAAAATCTCCTATCTTTATTAGTATAAATATAACGTTTGTATAATAACTAGTTAAGCCTAACTATATAAAGACTAACTCTAGCGCTTTAATTCTAAGGCTTAGATTAAATACTTTATAACCTATACCTCCTCTAACTTATATTATATACATTACCTAGCTAAGCGAGATATTATTATTATATAGGATATTTAATTTAATAAAATATAAACGTTTAATAGTAATATTAATAAATAGAAGATAACTTATATGAGATAAACTAAGAAGATATTAGGGATTATTATAATAATATTATTAAGTTAATAAAGACCTAATATATACCCTATATTAATAATACTAAGGATACTAAAAACGCTAAGGAGTTACTATTAACTAGATAAATAGATATAAATAAGGTTAATTTACTTACTAGGCCTTAGCTAAGTTAAGATAAATTTAAATACTCTTAAGCAATGTTCTAGTCTATTACTCTATTTTAATCTCTTTTCTTATTATTTTTCCAAATAATAAAGGATCTTAAGGTAAAGGGATATAGGGCTAGTATTACTAAATATAAGAAGTTTAGAATAATCTTAAGGACCTCTTATAAAGTAATATTCCTAGCTAATACAAAGCTAAGTAAAGCTTAGTAGCGAGATAACTTCTATACTTATTTATTATCTAGCTAACCTAATACTAATAAGAAGTATAGCTAGGTATTAAACTATAAAGCTAGGGGCCCCTTACTTAGTTAAAAAGGAATAAATAATTCTATTATAAATAGGTTAAAGAGGTTTCTATTAGAAACCTACTAGAGGGAGATATTATTATTACCCTTATCTTATACCTAACTAGCTAGTTACCTATTAGGGAATAGGTTTAGAGAAGCTAAAATACTATAGGTAATCTAAATTATAAATTAAAATACTTAGTATAGTAATATAAGAGTATAAAATCCTTAGTTATTACTAGGTATGTATATATAAACTAGATAAATATAGAAAGCTAGTGAAAATCAAGGTAAGACTATCATAAGAGGAGATTAATAGCCTTATAATCTTAGGGATATATTAAGTTCGGAGTTATAATATAGCCCCTTTATAAAAAAAACTATAATAAATTTACTTAGTTTATAGGTATAATTTAGGAAATATTTGATAAGTATTTTAATCTATACCCTCTACTAGTTAAGGAAAGTAATATAAAACCCCTATATATTCCTACTTAGAAGTAAGCCCTCTAAATATTATAAAGTTAGACATATACTATGCTAGGGCTAATAATATTAGAGCTAAATAGGCTATTTAGGCTCTTATAGTAACGCCCTTACTAAACCTTCTAGTAAGGTAAATATTACTATATAAGAGATAACTCCTTAACTAAAGAGATCTTTCCTAAGAGGTTCTTATAGCTAGAAGTATAAGAAGCTCTATAAGTAGGACCTTATAGCTCTCCCTCTTCTTAATCTGACCTATAATAAATCCTTAAAAATACTAATACTAGACCTTATATATAAAATCGCTAAGCTTATATAAGGTATACTCTTTAATACTAATTATATATAGGAGATTACTAAAGAGTTTAGTATTAATATAGTTAATAAAATCTACTCTTTTATTAATTACTTTATTATATATAGAGAGTATATTATTAATATAGCTCTTAAGAGGGTTCTTATTAATACCCCTAGAGGGAATACTTATAATTATATTATAGCTAAGTAAGTAGACTTAGTAGTAGAAGCTAGGCGGGTTATTATATACCCTATAGAGTAGCCTTTTTTAAGTAAGTCCTCTACACTATTAAGGTAGAGGTAGCCTAGGCCTATTAGGGGAATATTAGTAAGTATAGCTTATATTAAATAGAGAGAGCATTACTAACGACGGTATAGCGAGTAAATAAAGTAGTAATAGAGGTAGTATTAGTAGCGTAGTAGTATATAAGAGGATAAGTTAATAGTTTCATAGTTTAAATAATTAAAACCCACGTTATTATTAATATAAAGTTAAAGATCATGAGGCTATAATTATATAACCGAAGGCTATATATTATTAGGAGGCGCGGAGTTAGAAGGCCTATTATACTTAAGTAGGTAGAACTATTATATAGTAGCTAGAGGCCCTTAGGGATATATATTGAGTTCGGAATTACGCTATAGCCCCTTTGCAAAAAGACTATAACAAATTCACCTAGTTCGCGGGCATAATTCGGGAAACACTATGCAGGCATTTTAACCTATGCCGTCTACTAGGTGAGGAAAACAATATTATCACGGCGCTGGGTTAGGCCTACCTAAATTTCGTGTCACGTGACCGCTAAGTCACGTGATCTCTAGGCGAGCCTTTAGCCTTCTAGGGCTATACTAACCTATAGATAGACTTTTCCGTTCTTTAATATAGGATCCGCTTAATATAGCGTAATTAAAGTGTGCTAACCTTCGCCTATCTGCTATTTATAATAATATAAGAACCCTATATATTCCTGCTTAGGGATATATATATTATAAACCTAGTAGGGATATCTTTTAGGGCCCTAATTATAGTTATAAGTCGATTTAATATAAACCTCCTATGGTATAATATAGTTAATACCTTTATTTATACTAATCTTAATAAGAAAGTCTATATAGAGATAGCGCTAGGGTATTATAAAAATAGCTATATTTTAAAACTACTTAAGGCCCTCTATAGATTCTACTAATTCCTACTACTATAATAATAATACCTAGAAATAGGTCTTATAATATATAGGTTTAAGCGAGTAGCTAGTAAATATAAGAACTCGTGGGAGATACCGGGTAGCTCGGGGTAGCTCAGAAGGCCTAGATATTAGAGCGCGATAGTATTTAGGGGAATTCTCGACAAATTTAGTATAATCTAGTATAGACTTATATAGAAAATAATATAGGAACTAATATTAAAACATATCCTTAATAATATTATCTTTATTAAGTTCTAATTGCTCCTAAGAGGCGTGAGGGGCTAAATTATTCTTAAATATTACTATAAAAGCGGCTAATTATCTAAGTAGTAATACTTAGATTACTAAGTAGTCCGTGCCCTACTTTATATAAGTATATAGAGAAAGCTTTAAGGAATATTTCCTTATTAGGAGGTATATAGTTTAATATATATATAATTTTATATAGAGTTTTAAAGTACTAAAGTATTATTATTTTATTATTATTATTATTATTATTTAAGCTGTTATATAGCTCTATAGTATATATGTACGTATAGATACTAAGGTATTAAGGTATTAAGGTATTAAGGTATTAAGGTATTAAGGTATTAAGGTATTAAGGTATTAAGGTATTAAGGTATTAAGGTATTAAGGTATTAAGGTATTAAGGTATTAAGTTGTTAAGTTGTTAAGATATTAAGTTATAAGGTTAAGTTATTAAGGTTAGGTTATTAATATTAGGTTATCAAGCTAGCTTATTTTATTTATTTATTCCTTAATAACTCAAGGTATTTATTATAGAAATAGTATATTATACTCTAGAAAAGAATATTTATAAAGAGAATTTATTATAGTTTATTAAGAGTATTTATTATTATTTATTAAGATAAGATATATTCTTATAGTAAAAACTACTATTAGTATAATAATAAGATCTTATTCTTCTTCTATATTAATATTTATGTACTTATATACCCCCTATCGAAAGAGTTAAGAGCTAGATTACTAATCTATAAACTTTAATTATAATACTATCTTAAAGGAGGTAAGGATATTTAGTAGTTTTAAGGATCAAAGTTATATAAAACTACTTTAATTATAGGTTATAGCTATTATAATTATCCTTCTTTAAGAAACTATTAAACTCTTTATTAATAAGCCTATAAGAGATTATAAGACCCTAGTAATATAAGATAAACTCCCACCTTATAATAAAGAAGTAATAAAGAGCAAGATTATAAGATATTAATAGAAAGTAAGGTCCCTTTTATAGATTATAGTAATAACTAGATATAATATCTTATTTATAATTAGTAGACTTACTTAATTTAATTAAAACCCTAGGTTTTATTATTATATAGTAATAGACTATATTATATAATACGTTATATAAGTAAAGGGATTATACCTAGAATATAGAGTCCCTAAGGGATTAACTAAAGGTCTTGAAGTAGTATTAGATTTGAGTTTTATTAATAATACCCTAGATAGAAAGAGCTTATAATTATTTATTATAAAGATATTTAGAGGAATAATCTTACAAAGGGTAAATAAGTATAGTATAGTTATAATATTAATTATTAAGTTCGGAATTACGCTATAGCCCCTTTGTAAAAAGACTAAAATAAATTTACCTAGTTTATAAGTATAATTTAGGAAATACTATATAGGTATTTTAACCTATACCCTCTACTAGTTAAGGAATATAATATAGGAACCCTATATATTCCTACGTAGAAGTGAACACTCTGAATATTATAAAGTTAGACGCGCGCTATACTAGGGCTAATTACATTAGAGCTAAACGGGCTACTAAGGCTCTTATAGCCTCGAAAAGCTACCACACGAGATAACTCCTTAACCTAAAAGGTTAACCTTCTAGCAAGGTGCTATAAAAGCTCCTATATAAGATAACTCCTTAATCTACCTTCTAATAAGGTATTATAAATGCTACTATATAAGAGATAACTCCTTAAATAAAGAGGTCTTTCCTAAGAGGTTCTTATAGCTAGAAGTATAAGAAGCTCTATAAGTAGGGCCTTATACCTCTCCTTCTTCCTTATCCTTATCCCTTAACTATATTAGCACTCGACCTTATATATAAGTATACTAAGCCTAAGCGAGGTATACCTTTTAATATAAATAATATATAAGGGATTGCTAGAGAGTTTAGTATTAATATAATTAATAGAACCCGCTCCTTTATTAACTACTCTACTATATATAGAAAGCATATTATTAATATAGCTCTTAAGAGGGCTTACCCTAATACCCCTATAAGGGACTCTATAAGGTATAATAATATTATAGCTAAGTAAGTAAATTTAGTAGTAGAAGTTTAATAGGTTATTATATACCCTATAGAGTAGCCCTTCTTCGAGTAGGTCCTCCGTAGTACTAAGGTAGAGGCAGCCTATTAGGGCTTAAATATTAGTAAGTATAGCTTATACTAATTGCTTTAATATAGAGAGAGCGTTACTAATAATAATATAGCTATTAATAGATAAATTAGTAATAGAGGCGGTATTTAATAGTAGCGCGGGTAGTATATAAGAGGATAGGTTAATAGTTTCATAGTTTAGATAAATAAAAACCACGTTATTATTAATATAAAGTTAAAGATCGTGAGGCTATACGTATATATAAGTGCGGCTATGGTTAGGAGAGTTATAATTATATAACTAAAGGCTATATATTATTAGGAGGCGCGGAGTTAGAAGGTCTATTACACTTAAGCAGGTAAAATCACTATGTAGTGGTTAGAGGCTATAATATTAATTATAAAAGTAGAGCTCTTAGTTCTCTTGTAAGTAGTAAAAGAGGGATCCTTAATACGCTAGCTAAATATAGCCCTATAAGTCTCTCTTTTAAATAATAAACCCCCTATATTTATACGCATAACTATTAATATTATATTAAGTGTTATAATTTAGTATAATAACTTATAAATAGTAAGCTTTATTATAAAAGAGATAATTTATCTATAAATAAGGCTCTATTACATTAATATTTATAACTACTAGCTATAATAAGAGGTTAATAAGGGATATATTAAGGTTATTTATACCCCTTTAGTAGAACTAATAGTAGATAGCTTTATTAAAGCTCTCTTATAACAGTCTTATAAGAGGTTTGTTATATAATTAAGCCTTATGAATAAGTTATACTTAATTATAGAGATCTAGAAGAAAAAGGAGTAGTAAGAAGCTACTAGTAGTATTAGACCCAGAGTAGGGTAAATCTAATACTTATAACAAAATTAGCACTTTATTAATTCTAATTATTATTGAATTGACTTACTAAATATTATCATAGCTATAAAATTATATTTTCTCTTATTAATATGATAACTCTAATTCAATAGTATTTAAATAAATAGTAGTAATTTATCTAATAAATAATATATACCTCTAAAGCTATAGCTTAGGAGAAACGCTCTATATTTAAGCTATAACTAGCTTACCTACTTAATTAATAAGATTAGAGTTTTTATTAGGAAACTATACCTAATAATTAAATACTATATAAAGTTATTATTGGTATAAAAATAAGAGATTATATAGCTAACTAAGCCCTCTAAGTATAAGTAACTCTAATTCTCTTTATTTTATTATAATATATCATAACCCCTTCTCTAAGCTAGTAGAGCTGCCTAAAGGGTAATAGTAATAACACCTTATTCTTAACAAAAATACCCTATTAAAATACCTTATAAGAAGTAAGAATAAATAGAGAATATTATAATACCTATATATTAATAATTAAGATCCTCCTTATAGTATTATAATAAGGGATTAAACTAGCTATTAATTATAAAAAAAGATATCTAACTTTTTAAAAGCCTCTCCTCCTTAGTAATTTAACTCTTTTAGAACCTCCTTATTACTAGAAGGTCTTAAGTAAATAAGCTTATAATATAAGAAAATAGGGGATAAAGGGAAGGGCTAATAATATCTCTAGCTACTTAATTACTACTTAAATAACTTTATAATACTATAAGAATAACAATAGAGAATAATAATAAAGGCATAATCCCTAGGATATTATAAATACCCTTAATTATAATCTCCTAGGTATTTTAAGGGATCTAAGGCTAACCTCCTAGATTACTTACTAATTAATAAACTTAAGGATAAAAAGATATAATATAAGGGATTACTATAAGTAATATTAAGCGCTTATATATATATATAAGTATATAGGAGTATTTAAAAGTTTATTATAATAAAATATCAAATAACTTTAAATATACTAGATTTAAGCGATTTAGTATTAATTAGAGAAATTAGCTAGTTATACTATATTATATTAAACCTAAAGCGATATATAAAATTAACCCCCTAAGCGCGCATAATAGGGCGTAGTATATATATAAAAGTAGTATAAAATCTAGCTAAATCGGGCGGTATTTATATTAGCTAGTTTTAGGTATAAATTCCGCCTGGATCTATATATAGAGTTTTTAACATAGTTAAATATCAATTTTTAGTTACTTTTGTACCCTATACCGTATGATTTAATAATTAATTCGCTTCTCTAAATCCTTTAGGAACAACTTTAGCGTCTGAGTTTGACCCTCTTTATACTGTAATTCCTATATTAGGCAACTTAGCTGAGTTACAAAGGGCGAAAGGGAAAAGACTGCAACGTCCTGGGGCTATGCTTTAGCCTTTAGTTTCTGTCAGCTTATTTTAAAACTGAAAAACCTTTTCTTATACGGGCTAAACCGCAGCTAACTGAAGACCAAGACGTCCCAAGACGATTGATTCGCGCACCTGACAGGTCTGGCAAAGACAACCTGGCAGAGAAATTGGCGACACCCAACGCGCCCAAGTTCGATTCATTACGCAGGGCACAATTGGGAAGTTATCCTGCTGTTGCCCGTCTGCTCCCCAGAGCCGTCGACCTCTTCTTTTCGAAACAAATCCAGGTCCAGGCCCCCAACTTGACTTGATGAATCCTTCAGGCCCCGCCTTTTCTTTCAGAGATGTGTCAGCCTGGTGCCCCGGAAGCAAATGGCTCGCTCCATCAGCGGCCGACGAGCGAGCGGCCTGAACGGGGATAGTAACCGTTCGCGGCCAGCCGAGGTGGTCTTATTGATGTTCCAGGGTCACCGATTGAGCCGTCAACCCATAGTGGTCTTGCTCGACACCGTACCATGATTTGAGGGAGTCTGGACACCAATATAACACCAAGACCACGGCCTACAGCTGTTTGATGTGGGATCAGTGATACTATTCCCAACGAGCCTCGAACTCTCTCAATTACTGCGGTCATCTCATTCCAAGCATAGACACAGAACCCTGACCAGCGGTACTGACGACGACTCATTACATGGCCGGATTTCCGCGCAACATGAGTCGCGGAGACAGGGCGAGTTCCATGAGTTCCCTACCCTCCCATCTCCCCTTCATCTCTGATCGACCCTGACTTTCGACCCCCAATCCCCTTGCTCGGTGAAGCCCTATGAAGAATGAGGCGAGGGATGGCCTTGTCTTACCTCCCGAAATCCAGGGTTCATTCTTCCATTCCGTGATGATTGACTTCCGACGTTCCCTGAACATCCGCCCCTGTTCTTCGCTCCGTATCGGTCTTTCGCGCCCTTACCGTCGTTAAATCATTTCAGGGAACGACTGCGGCACAGCATGACGTGACGTGCCCAGTCTAGCCCTAAGAACACAACTCGTCTCAACTACCATCATCGCGAGTGTTACTATCACACGCGACTAAAATGACTCAATTGCCTCAACCGCCTCAACCCCACGGAATCTGATGAAGCCCCTGCTTGTCTTGCAATCGTAAAGCTCCTTGAGAATCAATCATAATTCAATAAGCCCGTGCCTGTTGTGCACTGAAAGCCGACATCCGGAGTCGGATCCGAGCCACAATTTGAGCCTTGAGCTTGAGCATGGACCTGGGAAACTCAAGAGTTATCCACTCGAGTTGACCAGCCGAGTCATTCTGAAAAGAAGGAGGTTCGTCGACCCAGAGTGACGTAGGTCTCCGCTCAGTCAACCATTCCCTTGGGCCGCGCTCTGACATTCGCCGCAACTGAAGGGATAGATGCTCATTTCTTAATCCTCGTCGGCAGTTCGCACCACAACTTGTCTCCTAATTACAGAGTTTCAAGATGGGTAGATGATTATACAGGAAAACTAGGTAATCAAAGCATTCCGGACATGGCGGCGCACTTGACACGTCCAGACAAACGCAGAAGCTCCAGTTTTGGCCGTTCCCACACATCACGTTTGCCATTCTGAGCGTAGCGTCCTGTCAAAACGGCTGTCATCAAAGAAACTTTTGGCATCCAAACTCACTCCTGAAATCCTATCCGAGATCTAGGACCCATCTTATTTGTCCTTGAGATACTCAAGAAGAGAAAATTGAGAGCCAGGGACTCCGAGCTGGCCCTTGACAAAGCCAGCAGTCGTAAAGTCTATAAAATCGCAGAAAGCTTCAATTTACCCACCATTTGCCCCGTTGCGGCGTCGTGGGACAGCCGACGATGCCCGAAGCGCGTATACATAAAGAAACAATCCCAGCAACAAACAGCGGGAACCTCGTCACCCGAGAGAGAGCGGGGGAAAACAAAACAAGAATTCCTCAACGTCTCCTCCCCTTGGGCGCTAATAATATCAGGTTGCATACGGATACAAGGCACAGCTACGCATGCATTCCTCACACCATGCCTCGCCTCGCGGTGTTGCGTCCATACATCGCATTTACTCGGAGCAGTTCCTCCCAAACCCCGGTCTCGGTCCATTACCGCGGTCCACGCCTATCGTTATTTCTATTTCTGCTGTATTCCCCCCACATTGTACGGACGACCACATCGCCTGTGGCCGTGTGCGCACTCGTTTGTCGCGGCCCCTCCGCCTCGAAATGGGTAATCCGTTCTTCCCTTTTGCCTCGGAACTGTGGTAGCTCTTGCATCGCGGCTCCGGAGAACCTCCCGATATTGGACTGAACTGACAGATTGTCCGCTCCCACCCATCGTCCCCCTTGACTTTGCCTGCCGCCTACGTTCCTCCCCTTCTGAAGTTGTTCACAGCCACTTGGCAGCGCAACCCATAAAAAGGCTATGAAATGGGCTTGCTGGCCCTCTCGTAAACTCGCCGGGCGCCGCCCCCCCTTTGTAACCTCGGAACAGAAGCTGTGGACATTGGCATCCTTGCCCGAGGTCTCCCGCTAACGCTTCAGTCGTCTCTGGCTGTATTGTCTGGTCTATCATTTGCTGGTTTGCAACAGAAAAAGAAGCAGATGCTCCTTTCTGGGCTTTGACGAGCCATAAGCTGCAAATCATCTAGATACACCACGCAAAATTGTCGGCATCAGATGCAGGCGACGCTCAACACGCTCTTGGACTTGTGTCGATATTCACATAAGCAGGTCGCCTGCGGTGTCGCGCAGCCAGGTCTCGCCTACTGAGATGACAGACCTACAGGTAAGTGCTCTGCGGCTAGTAGTGCTTGGGGAAATCGACTCCTGCAGCTTCTGAGGCCATGCTGACCCTCCTCCAGTGCACATTCATGTATCAACAACAACAATAATAACCCAGACCTGTGGGTAACAAGGCCCGCAAGGCCGATACCCACTGGAAGTCCTAACTTGGCAAGGGTGCCTGTCTGCCCATCGAGACGCAGAACCCACGTTGCTTTCGCGGGACAAGCAACATTGCCTCCGGGCAAATGTGAAGATGCTCATCGTCATGGAGAGATACCCATTGACCGGTGAAGTTATGGATCCAACCATCAAGTTCAACGAAGTTCGATTCGACGTCGTCCGTGTCGCGGCCACACTGCTCCAACCTGTAGGAACCTGGGACATCGGCTGGGGTTGTTTCCTTACCGGCGAGGAACTTGGACACACAAGCACCTTCACGCCTTGCGCTCGCAATAATCCGCAGCCAGTCCAGAAAGTGCTGAGTCCTGGTGGCAGGACCAGCTGGTCTACTTACCTTGGAAGCGGGCGCTGATACAATGGTTCCAAGCCGAGTCTTGCGGGCTTACATGTGCACAGCAGAGCGAGTAAACCAGACGATGGTGGTAATCAGGTTGTTCTGCTTGTCGCCCTGGATAGGAACGCGCAAAGCCGCCGAGGCAAACTGAACATACGTCTCACTCGGCCAACACCACTTCTAGGTAGAAGTAAAGGCACCGAGAGTACAGGAAAAGAGGTTTGATTATCTCTGCCATAATTCGGAGGGATTTCTGAGTCGACGAATCTAATATACCCTCCCTCCGGGTAGACCCGTCAAACCTTCCGGTAGATCACTCACATGCTACATGGCCAAATTTGGGTTGAATGTCCCCGTTCCCAACGGGCGACGTGGGGCGCCTGTAGCCTCGAAAGTTGAGTAGATTGAGATGCCGACCAAAGTGAAAGTTCAAAAGTCGATATTTCGAGACCGCAGGGTTCATTAGACTCTGGAATCTTTCCTCCCCAACTGTGATTTTCACTTGCTGAAAAGAAACCATGCCTGGCCTCGCAAACTAAGGTTCTGACCGCAGCCAACCGACCGAACCCTTGACGTCGCAGTCTCTTCGATGGCAACCGCCCGTCTCCAGTCGTAAAGGGGGAGAGACGTTGGTATTTTCTTTTGACGGTGTTGTATTGCGGAAATCCGGTGCGGACATTGGGCCTGTCCACCGACGTCGAAATTCTGGGCCATGAAACCCTTTCCTTCTCTTTCCTGCTGCGCCGAGGAATTTCTAAAATAAGAAATGGCCTGGGACAGTTCGAAGCAGTCGTAAGGAAGAAATGCCAATTTCTAAGTGCTCGCATCATGCTACTGGAAATCTACTGCGGTGATAATAACAGACTCGCAACCGCAACACGCTCTATCAAAAGAGAGCATTGTATTTCACAGGAACATCGAATTCATCCATTGCAGCGCTGAGCAAAGCCCGGGAAGGGTTTGATTGGGTTTCGAAGCACATATTCGGGATTTCAAATCAGACAACAACGTGGTAGGGATTCTCAGCAGGCTCCGCCTCTTCATCGGCCTCTTTTGCCTCCTCTTCCCTGAGTGGGACGGAGGTGGTTGACAAACGAGGAAAGCCGCGCGCGCCAGCGCATGGAATAGGGCAACGTAACAATCGGTAAGCGGAATACTCCTACGCGCCTTTGCCGGGCGCAGGATTGGTTCTCTCACTTTGACTCGAACCTACCGAAAAATACTGTGGTGTTCATCACCAAGGAGACGCCCAAAAAGAAAGAGGGAAAAAAGGAAGAAAGAAGAGAAGCAAGGACAACAATTTGGAAAGAACACTTTTGGTGGCCCAGGAACTGATATCGATCGACCCACAACAAGAAGGGGCTACGGGGAGGAAGGCGAAGAACGAATATCCTCGTTTCGGGCCGCCCTGACAAGGACTGGGGAGGCAAAAGCTTCCCGAAAAGAGATGGCGATCGGACGAAGTAGAGCAGAATCATCGTCATCAGCAGCGTATTCTGTCAGCCTGTGAAAATAGAGAGAGGGAAAGAGAGAATCACTTGAACAGTTGCAAGGGACAGCCCGACTACCTACAAAACCCGCTACATTCCGAAGACCCTATCGGGGGGGGGGGGGGGGGGGGGGGGGGGGGGGGGGGGGGG
>JAOQIF010000312.1:53371-85231 GCA_026260285.1 Colletotrichum sansevieriae
CCCCCCCCCCCCCCCCCCCCCCCCAAAAAAAAAAAAAAAAAAAAACTCGATTTAACAACAGCATGTCTCTGGCTATCCAGGGGCGGTAGGAACGTCATTGACCTCTCAGAGTGGCGCTCCCAAGCGCAAGCACTGTAATTAGTCTGTTCCGTACCTAGCGTGAGGTGATGACCGCCTCCTTGCGCGCCAATCATCGCCAAACATTGAGAGTTGTGGTACCGAAACCGTTGCTGTCTCACCTGGACTGGCGCACTGACGCAATCCCGGAGTAACAGCGGGCTGGGCGGCTGGCTGACGGCGGTTGCGCAAGCCTTCCGTCGAAACTTGGGAAGGGACAACAATGGTTGCCACGCCAAGGCTGCGGAGATTCAGACATCCTGCGCTCAACTATTTCATATACCTAACCAGGGATTCTAAACATTATTATGCAACTTCTAGCCTATAGCATTCAGAATTAAGTACTATTGGCTTAAATATCTATGGTATATATTTATTATAGGATAACAAGTAAAAAATAGTACATCTTTAGTATAAAGTAATTTATTAAATAACTTAAAATTTATATAACTTCCTCTCTAATATGCCGCCTAAGAAGACCTCTAAATATTATACTTAAACCTGTTGGTATGGGACAGCGCTAACGCTTATAATCCCTGGGTGGGTATACAACACAACGGGAACTCGCGAATTTGAGGCCGCAAAACCCGCAGCCTGTTTAAGCAACTTCTCTTCCCTTTAACTTCGCCGCTACTGTCAGAGCTATGTTCATGTCACAATCGGTTGAGAAAGGTGAGCTGACACGTAGTTGGTTGGGTTATGCAGAGACGTTGGTTGATATTGTTGTTCAAGTCCGTGACAAAAGTCCCTCCTGCTGGTGCCATTCCACGTAAAGCAACCAATCAGCCGCTGGAGAGAGGTGAGTGGGCATGCACCAAACATGGGCATTCTTCAGAGTAGAGGAATCCTTCCTCCACACCAACCTCCCGAGGCAATGGATGGGTTGCTCATTGGCTCTCCAGACAAGCGGTGAGGGGGGGGGGGGGGTTCGTAGATTGTTCTTCTCTCGCTCGCATGTCCCGGGGGCCAGCCTCTGAAGCCATCCAAAGCCACTACTGCGGGCAGATCTGTGAAGTTAGGCGGGAGCAGGCGGATACCACGCGAAATCCATCGCGAACGACAATTCAGAAACTTCTGGCTCAATTGGATCTGGCTACTCCAGGCCGTACTCCGGCTGCCTGTGACAGAACCTAGTCTGGCGGTAACTAATGCGCGCAACTGCAGAAACAGGATAGCAAACCCATCTCCAATGGCAGTAATGAGACTGGTTCTGGCTCTTCGTACCCTTACTTTGCCGCAGGGCGCCTGATGTGGGTTGTTCCAACGGAATTTTAGGTAGCTGCGGGGTGTATTCTCAGCGACTTTCAACGCCCTAAGAGGCATGAATTGGGGAATCGAGGCTCGCCATGCAAAAACTCGTTGGCGGTAGCAAAGTAAAGTAGCGCAGCACGAATCGCCAACTACGTTCTTTGTAACGGGTCCAGCAGGTACTTGGCACATAGGAACGGCCATCAATGGGAACTTGCAACACTTCTCTGTAGTTCAATCTGGTCGGGGGATACCCGCCCGGGCAATACGTGGTGGTATGTTGGTCGACCATTCAACCGAGGTCGAGGCAGAAAGAGGGGAAACGGCCGGTGTTGCAGGGCACTATTTGAAAACATTCCCAGTCGTTACATATTGAAGTACCTTACATGGGCATCCGCCCACACGGAGGGGCAAGATGTAGCCGCTGCAAGTCATTCGAGTTTGTGGATGGCATGACCGAAGTCGTTCTCGTCTAGCCGTCGCGAGCACCTTAGCCCACCCGCGGGCCCCGCTTCTGCGGAGGGATCCATTTCCAGTAAAGGTCGGTGCCGGAATTGAGGCCAGTTGCATCTGCGTCGTGGCATTTGTGCGGGGCTGATGGAACCTTTCCAGCGCTTGGGACGACACACAGCTCATCCAGCTTTAGCTCCGTCTCTTCTGCTTCCTCGCCGTGTTGGGACCCTATGGCCGTGATCGCCAACCCCGACGGGCGACGGGTCACATGCCGCTATTACTGCATCATATTCGGTTGGTTCAATGGCAGCAGCTCGTTGGTCGAAATGATTCCACGTTGCGCCGCGGACCATGAATAGGAGGTTGGTCGTTGCAACCGACAAGGTAAATCCTGTACATTTTTCCGGGGACGGGTTCGGGAGGTGCGCTTTGGAATGCTGTTTACACGTATCTGCAGCTCAGCTGTACTACGCAGTAGCGATGGCAATACGCTTGAATGGACGCGAGAGTGCAGGCGGTGGCCTGTCCCTCAGGACCTGTCACCTATCATCCGCCACCAAAAGTGTTGCAGCCGGTCCGTATGCAGCATGGTGCCTCGCCTGCAGCTCCGCTTCCCTGACTTTGACCATTTGCAGGCAAAAACTATGCAGTACGGTCTTCGCGACGACCTTGGACTCTGTTGGACCTGGTTAGGTTCTGCGGCTCGTATTCCCAGTCATTGTCGGCGAAAGACTGGGACACCTGAATCGCAAAGGCGCAGGATGGTCGGGTCTAGACTAGGCTGGAGAGTGAAGTCTAGAGCACGCCAATCTACGTCCATCTCCTGCTGAGGCAACCACCTCAAGCAGAAAACCGGCAAGGGGTTCGGGGGCAGAGACCGTGTTCAGCTCGCGCATTGAGGTAAAGTATATCGAGGACGTGGCGCCAGGGTTCCGTCAATCTGAGCGGCCTTTTCGAGTACCCCTCTTCGGCACCCTCTTAAGCCTATTTAGGTAGTGCGTGTAGCGGTAGTTATATTTCGCATAGCTGTGCTAATACTATAAGTTAGGCGTAAGTTATATAGAGGCCTATTACTTATAATAATATAGCAAAGCATATCTTAAAATATAATAACTCGAATTTTAATACAATATAATAATAGTAATTTTCCTACTCTAAAATACTTATCTATTATTTATAAATAATACCTATTATAACCCTATAAGATACTACCCTTAATAGCCTTATTAATAACGTCGCCCTATATTAATAAGACCTTAGGTATAGCATAATAAAACTAAAGTTAAAAAAAAGTATATATAGGGTTATTACTTAGTAAGATCTCGCGTATAGTTATAGAGGGCAACTAAAGGCCTTAGTAGCTACTTATTATAAGTTAATAATATTAAAAACTAGCTATAAGTAGTTAGGAAGGATTACTATATATAATAAGAGTAATACTTACTAAACTCTTAATAATATATATAACGAGAAGCCCCTTGAGGCTTAGTATTTCAAATTAAATTATAGTATTTAAGTACTAAGTTAGTAAGAAGTAAGTAGCGAGGAAGCTATTAAAAAGAAGGTTAAGTCCCTCTCTAGAACTAGAAAGCTCTCTATAAGGGATATTACTAGCTAAATCTTAATAGATTTAAGCTATATTATTTATAAGAGGGATATATAGAACTTCTAGAGGGCTTTATAATATAAAAAGTATAACTTATTATTATTAATATAAGTTTTTCTTTATAAACTTAAGGAGAGCCCTAATATATATTATATAAAGGTCTAATATAATCCTAATATAGGTAAGATTAATATAGTATTTTAGATATACTTATAATACCACAAAATACAATAGCGAAAGCTAGAGCTATTAATAGTAAATAATACCTATAAGGTCAGTTAATTTAAGTAGTAAAATAACTAAAAGAAACTTATATATTAGGGATAGGTTAATTAATTTAATATATTATTATTATGAATTACTAGGATAATATCCCTCTATATAACGTTTAGTATAGCTTTTTATTTAATATTAAGCAAAGACGTAGTTATATTTAAATAAGTACTTAGCTACCTAAAGATAGCTATAACTATTAAAATATCCCCCTATTAAAAATAATAATTATAGATTTTAATACTATATTAAAAAGGTAATAAGAGTTATTTTAATATTATATTATAATAAACTTATTTATAATATATACTGAAAATAGAATATTAAATATTAAGTAAAAATAGGATAGTATATTAGAGGAGGGATCTCCCATAGAGGTATAGAGGGTAGGAATTTAGCCTTATTAGATAAACCCCGGGTTAACTAAATCTAGAGACTCTAATTTATTAAAAAACCCCTATATAAGTCCTAATAATTCTTCTAATTCTAACCTTTTGCTAGATATTACGCCTAATTATAGTAATAAGGCTAATAAGTAGGTAGTAGCCTAACTTATCCTACTTAATACTATTCCTAATAATAACTCTACTTATTATAACTCTCTATAACGTATTATTTTATTATTTATAGTAACTAATAATAACTTTATTTACTCTATTAATAGCCTTTTACTTACTTAGAAGGCTTATTATTATATACTGACTAAAGCTATATATAATAAATAATAAGCTAAATTAAAGGAGGTCTTTACTAACTAACCCCGCCTTATTAACTACCTTACTAATATATACCTTCCCTTTTATTAATCGTTTACTAAGTATATAATAAAGTCTCTATATAACTATAGTATTAAAGTTACTTTATATGCTAAGTTAGCTTATATAAAGCTTAAGAGTTACCTTTATAACTACCTTATAAACCTCTATAACCTTTACTTAGCTATTGTTATAATAATATAAAGGAAAGAGGAGCAATTTACTAATAGTATTAGTACTTAAAAGTAACGATTTGAGCTAGTATATAGGTCTCCTATAATAATAATAATATTAGTTTTTAGAATTAGTTTTAAGGCTATTAATAAGTTATAAGTAGAGGTTATAAGTAGAGTACCTTATTACTTATAAGATCTTTAAAAATAAAAATTATACTAAGCGCCTTAATTACTATATAAGTAGCTTTACTAACTAATAGGGCTTACCCTATTATTATAATACTCTTAACTGCCTCGAATCTTATAATTTAATATATAACCTAGTATATAATAATATTAATACTTACTAGTAGTTCGATTAGACCCTAGTTTATTTTCCTTACTTACTCCTATTAATAAATAAACTAATATACTATTTATAGCTATAAATTACTACCCTCTATAAGGCTATATAAGAGCCTAATTCTAATATAATTATTATATAAAGAAACTACTAGTAGGTAGTAGAGACCCCTATACCTACGCTACTACTAGTAATATCTAAACCTACCTAGAAAAAACAAAAGACTACTACTAAGAAGGCTAATAAGGCCCTCGCTACTTAACTAAAGTAGTTAATCGAGGCCTCTATTACTACCTCTATTTAATAATAACTTAATTAAGTTATTATAAACCTCGCTATAAGTATACTAGTACTATAGGTCTATTAATACCCTCTTACCTTATTTATTTTATAGCTTTAGCCTTAGTAAAACTATACCTATTAGACGCTCTAGTAATAACCTCTGCTAGTTATATAAGCTATATAGTATATAGAGCCCTTATACCCCTCAAATTAATAGTAATACTACTAGTAGTTTAAGTAATAATAGTATATAAAGCCTTAGCTACCTCTACTAGGTAGAATAAGTAGGATAGGTAAGCTATAATAATATAGGGGCTAATAGGACTAGTTTTGTAGATAAAAATAATAATATATAACGCGTTATATTATTCTTTTTATATAATATTTAATTTAGTATAGCCTATAGCTAAAAATATATTTATAGCGAGGCTAACCTAGAACTTACTTAAATAGGCTTAAGAGGGTGCCGAAGAGGGGACCGGGGGGTGCTGAAGAGGGTTACTCGGCCTTTTCAGCCATGGCTGCAAGCGAGCTGCCACCGGCGGCACGGGGCAGCAGAATCAGAGGAGCCGGCCCAGTACGGAGTGATTGTTGTCGGCATGCAGCTTGCGTCGTTGCGTCTGCGATGCAGTGTTGC
The DNA here is from genome assembly GCA_026260285.1 of Colletotrichum sansevieriae. Lineage (NCBI taxonomy): Eukaryota > Fungi > Ascomycota > Sordariomycetes > Glomerellales > Glomerellaceae > Colletotrichum > Colletotrichum sansevieriae. The sequence continues at coordinate 59,262 of JAOQIF010000312.1, forward strand.
GGGGTGGCATCATTCTCAGTGACTGTGTTGTGCCAGACAGATCACACCGCCTTGACTGGCCATATCAGTGAAGGAGCCCTCGTTGACCGAGGAGGCAGGTGGTTTTGCCAACGGGCGACGGTGACGATTGGCATCGTCATGCAGCAGTCGAGGTCCTCGATGGTACGGTGTGTATTCGGACCATGCCTCGCAACTGTGCGCGCCAAGGCTTGCGACTTCGAGACTGGACGCAAAGACGACGGCTTGACGCTGACCATCATATGGAACATTTATTATTGTCAAAACCGTACTTTGACTCGGCCGCTAGTGGCATAAAGGTGAGGCGACAGGTCGTGCGGGCGACCTATCCAACTTGCGAATGGAAATAAGAAAACATGGCTTCGAACATATGAAGTTTCCATCGAAAGAAGCGCCGTTTCCCTTGTTAGTTTAGGTGATAGGGTGTTGTGCAGCTGGGACAGAAGGCAGCATCCAGCCACCCAGCCCGGCTTGCGGTAAGCTGCTTGGGATCCGTGACAGTAGGCGCCGTTAGGGCATCAACATCCTGGCTATGCAGGCTTTATTTGGTGAGACTGGGTCGGTGATGTTGTTTTTGGTGCTGGGCATTGTCTGACCGCTCCTTCTCGTGCGTCGGAAAATCCGATTTCCGAGTCGTTGATTGCGTCTTCCAGCAAACTGGTTCGGTTCTTTGAAGTCCCTGATTGCCTCGACCCGATCTCTGGGGACGTGTTATTTCTTGTTTGCATTTGTTTGAGGTACGTTGAGGCAGGACCGCCAATGGTTCGAGAAGGAGACAAAAAGTATTATCAAGACCACTCGGCTGGGCGAGATACGGCCGCAAGATACCTTGGATACCTCCCCTTTTTTTTTTTTTTTTTTTTTTTTTTGCGTTAATAGGGAGCAGGAGCAAAGGAGCTCCTCTAGTCGTCCCAGTTATGCGGTGCTCGCTGGTACTAGGTAGGTACTTGTTCTAATTCTTGTCCGTCTTCGCGATGCCTGGGCCTTCTTGTGCACAGTGCCCTGAAATGTTTCTAGGTAGGAGTTAGTGCATACCAACACCGGCCCAGCACGTTTCTCTGATCCCTTCCAAAGTCCGAACCTCTCTCCCTCTCTCTCTCGTCTAGAGAGCCAATCACTGTGCCCTGTTTGCAAGTAATAGGGCCCACTTCACAAGGAAGGGCTGGATCAGGCACGTACTGTACAGCCAGCAACCGGAATCGTGGTACCACGGGGGTTCGGATTGTTCGAGTGTTGTCTTTTGTTTCTTTTCCTAGGGGAGGGGCGAGAGACCCGCCAAACAGATTTACGCACCAAGGCTGGGAAACCTAACAAAAAGCAGCGAAACTCTGCTGATCCGGGACCCTGGTCTGTTGTTAGACTGACACGTGCGTACGATGGAGGAGCGGTAAGCCGCCACGAATCTAACGAACTAGTTTGCATCACGCATCTAAGGCGTCTAGAGGAAGCATTCTGCACGCTATGTTCGAGGGTGTGCCTCGCGGATTCCGCCTCCAGGGCCGGGCATGAACTGCTGGGATTACGCCGGTCGGCGTCGGGAATAAGGTCAGGAGATTTATATAGGTGCAAGACCAGGGACCACCAGCCCATACCTGGCAGTACAGCCTTTATCTACGTGCATGCCTTCCCGTTCAACGCCTCGATCGCGACAGGCATCGGCGGACTATTCTCATAACGAGTCTCGTGGCAGGTAAAGGCGCAAGGGGCTAGAGGACCGCATCTGTAAGTCTGTATCCGTACCTGAACCTCGATGCCCGGGACACGCACTCCTAACGAAGCATGTAATTGTCTCTTTTTGGAACAGGAGGCCCGACGTCTCGTTCCACTGGCCGACGACATACCTCATTAACCCCTCCTATGATGACCAATCTCGTGGCTCTCTGCTGTTTGGGATTGGAGATGGGCTTCCTGAGACCATGACCATCATACAACTTGACCCTGTGATTGATTTGAGAAGCATTTGCCGGGCTGAGGCAAAACATAATAGGAGGCGGTGGGACTCGTAACGCCCATCCCTTCTTGCCTGTCCCTTCCTATCGACGATCAAGATGCCTTTTACATCGACTGCTTTGCGGCAGACTCCATTTTCTCTTGTGAGATGGGAGGAAAAGGGTGGAAACGGGGCGCCGGGGAAGCATCTTCTGCATCTGGCCTTGGCTTCTCTTGCAGTGGTGGACTTCGTACCCGGTGCGGGAAGGTGAGGAAGGGAAGGGGGCCCGTCCGCTAGGCCATTTCGGGACCGGCTTGCTATCTAGATACCCGTAGGCCGTGGGTCGTGGCTCTTTGGAAGATGTGGAAACGATTTTTTTTATTGCTATACTATGCAGCAGTATATTTTCCACCAACTGATAAACGCCAGACGTATTGTTCCGAGGCTCTGGTTCTTCAACACCGTTGTCCCCCTCGCCGGGGGTGAGAATTGTCCCCTCTCTTTTTACCCCCCTCTTTAACCTCCCTCTTTTACGTTGTTGATTGGAATATGCCGGGGTCTTGTCGGTCGGCCGCGCAAAGGCAAAGCATAAGCGAAGATTTGGAATCTCGGTGGTTGTGGTTTAATTACTGATTGAAGACAAGCTGGAGTGAAGCCACTAAAGGGAAACATTGCGTAGTTGGCTTGGTCCGGCACTTTTGCAGGAGCCATCTGTTGGACGCGTTGGCCATGAGTTAGTGCATGTCAATTGCTCCAAAGCGGCTGGGCGGCTTACAGCTTCGAGGCATGGCTTTCATCGTACCCGGGTTAAAGTGAGCTGGAGGCTGTACTACTGTATGTTGGGCTGGAGCCAAACAATGCCCAGCTTGTCAGCGTTGAATGCCGAGTCACAGATCATGGCGAGATCCCGTCCGTAAGCAGCACGGAGAGTAAGGCGGTGGACTGTCGTCTCAAGTGTCAATGTCGGGTCTCCTAAAGTCCTTATTAGACCTTCGTCTCCGAGCATCGCCGTTTCGTGCTGTCTGGACTGCTGCGTGTCTAAGGGAAGATGGTCTTCGCTGATACGTATGTGTGTTACGGATATCAGACCAGGAACGCTCTGCGAACCTGCCAAAGTCAGGCAGGGTAGGTCCCAGTGGGCTTAGCGCCGGACATATTCTAGAGCAGCTCCGTGCGAATCCCCGGGCTCTTTTGTGGGCTCTTTTCCGTTATGGGTCCAGAGCGTACCCAGACACCTCACCCTATTTTGCATGGTTCATGGCTCCAACTTGTTTGGGTCTCCAGAAGCCCCGCTTTCATCTGCAACTGGAGAAACCAGAAAAGCTCGGACATGCTTCCCATTTGGAAGGCACGAGGCGCGGGACCCCGGCTTTAGTCATGGTCATGTTAGTTTCGTAGTTCAGTACTTCACTACTCTCATCCACAGAGAGAACCTATGGAAGGAGGTGCGTACGACCGCGATTTATACCATGACCATGGTCATGGTGTTGCGATTTCCATTGCCAGTGCCTTTCAAGTGCTCGGGAATCAAGGCGAGAGGAAAGAAAGTGGTGATGAACCAACTAAGCAGTACCTGTTGGTGTGATTTAGTGCGCTTCTCTCCACCCCTCCCTCTCCACTTCCACCCCTCCAGGATCCCTGGCCCCAGCCTCTGTTGCAGCGCTTGTGCTGACACTCGTGCCTAGGTGCCTCAGTCTTCTTCCACCCTGCCCTCGGGAACGTTCTTCTCCACTCTGTGCCGGGAACAGCCTAATTGAAGACGACTCTTGTTCGAGGTGGACCTCGTCTCCGGGATGGGGTCCTTCACATTTAAGAGAGCCACTGTGCTGTAACCAGCCGTCGTTGAGCCGGTCATCGCTCAGCCAGCGGGGTGGGGTTCTCAGTGTTACCACTGCATTGGAGTTCACGTCAAGTTGGTTTGGCCGGCCTTCTCCTTCCGTCCCAGGCCTCCTGTCTGCTTTGTTTTTTCGCTGCCCGCTCTTCGCTCCCCTTAGATACCTCTGAGGTACCTTGGTAAACTATGTACCTAAATAGGCGCCTGAGCCAAAAGTGGTCCTATAGTAGCAGTACACGTCCGTACGAGTAGCGACACCCACTGTTGTAGCCGTTGCTACACCTGCTGCACCAGCCTCTGCAAGCCCCCCTCGTCGGGCTACAGGCCTTTTCCTCTGAGGCATACTGGACGAGGTACCTACCTCCGCGAGGTACTGAAGTACCTCGCGTACCTTACCTTACCACACTGGCTGGCACTGGATTGGCGCTTTGGATTGGACTAGGCTGGCATGGCCGCGCCGTGGAGCAATAGCTGCAACCCGAGCCTGGCACCTGCCTCTCCTTGCCTCCCCGTTCCTTTCTTCTGGGGCCTTGAGCAATGAGTGGGGACCTGCATTGGCCCTTGGCAATGGTCGTTTCCCCACCTTTATGTAGACTTCCTTTACCACCTCCTCCCCGTCCCGTCCTCTTCATCATCCTCCCCCTTCTCACACCTAACCTTTCTCTCGGCCGACTGATTTTTAACAGCAAACCGCAGTCGTTCGATATCCCCCCTACTCTTCTATACATTCATCGTCAAAAGACAATGGGAAGACGATAGAGAGGTTTCGTGGAGTTTTGCCTATTGCTAGATCTTTCAACCTGGCCTCGCCGTTGCGCCGTGCATCGCATTCGCAACGACAGAAGATCGACATCAAGCTCTCGCCATCAGTCGCTGATCAGTTCCGACTGCACGAACCACACCACCACCACCACCACCTGTCTTGTCCCGCGAATTTTCGCCTCGCCGTCGCCGCCGCCAACACCTACCTGTTAAAGACGTCGTTGAAACGCTTAATTGTCCTTTCGTATCCCGCATCAGCAGAACACAAATTCTGGCCATCCTCATTTGGCTTTTTGTGCACCACAGCCTTTGCAGCCACCCTAGGGAAGCCTACGGTTCACCAAGGATCCCACGTTTGCGAGCTAACCCCTTGCAACTATCGCAACCATGAGCTCACCAGCGCAGGCCGGGCCTTCGGTCCCGAAGGAGAAGAAGGGTTTGGGAAAGATCCTGTCTAGGGCCAGGACTGTTTTCAAGAGAGGCGATGGTTCCTCCAAGCGAATGTCGACTTTGTCCACTGCCTCCCAGCAGCCTCCCGAGCAGTCTATCACTCCTGGGTAAGTGAAGCCATTGTCTCTAGCCTCCCCTTGCGCACACGAAGGCATCGTCGCATTCGGATGCATCGTCGGTCTAACTTGCACTTAGCCAAACGCAGACGCCCGCCGCGCCCAAGGACGCCCCAAAAGAACCTGCGAAGAGCAAGTATGAGGACATGGAGGGCGTGGTCAAGGTGCCCCGTTCCGAACTATTTGAAGAGCGCGCCAGAAAGTTGGGTGAGAGGTTCGGTCTCGAGATTAAGCAGAGCGAATGGATTTCTACCGAGGGCACTGCCCTCCGTGTCGAGAAGCCCATCCGTATGCGTGTTCATCGTACCTGCCACAAGTGCAACGCTACTTTTGCCGCTGCCAAAGAATGCCCTGGCTGCCAGCACGTCCGTTGCAACAAGTGCGTCCGTCACCCGCCCAAGCGTACCGAGGCCGAACGTATCGCCAGCCGTGAGAAGCGGGCCGCCATCTTGAAGGCTCAGAAGGAGAACGCACCCATTGTCCCCGACTACTCATACGACGCGAAGGATGCGAAGGACATTGTTCTGAAGCGCCCCAGCAAGACTGGTGGACAGGATCTGATTTACAAGAAGCCCAGACAGAGGGTTCGCAGAACTTGTCACGAGTGCCAGACACTCTTCGTTGCCGGCAGCAAGACTTGTTCCAAGTGCAGCCACAACCGCTGCACTGACTGTCCTAGAGACCCGTATGTCCAACACCTTGTCCTGAAACCACTGACTGCTAACAACTACCCAGGCCCAAGAAGGACAAGTACCCGTTTGGCTACCCTGGCGATGAGTTTGGACCGAATGCTGTGCCACACCACGAGTGCTCCAAGTGCAAGACGATATACCCCGGCGGCGCAGAAGACGGCACCGAGTGCAAGAAGTGTGGCCACAAGAAGGACGCCAGCTGCCCTCGCCTGAAGCCACGCAAGGTCGAACCAGAACCAGACCCGGAAATTCTCAAGAGCATACAAGCCAAGATCGAGAGCCTCAAACTCAAGTAATGCGACTACCCGCCGATAACCGTTCGATTTGTTGAATTCGACTGAAGGCGTCCGGGCATGGCGGGTTGAATAGATGTTTGAGCTGATTTGGTGTTCAGAGCGAGTTGTGACGTTTCTTCTACATCTGCTAATCACCCGGGGCGCACGTTTTCATCCGATTCTTTCAGTCGAACATGCATAGCATTCATCAGTCATTTTCATATTGCAACACTACGAAACCACACGACGACACATTACATGCATCACATCACAAATCTTCTCATTCGCCACCACAATGGTCCCCCTGGCTCGACCGGCGAACAGAGGGGCAACGAAGACCATGAAGCCTTCAGCACGTTGGTGTCACCTCGATCACACAAACCATCGCTCTCTTGTCGATTAATGGTCGGCTAATGATCCCGAATATTGCACATGCCTAACCCCCAGTAGTAGGGGTGAGGGAAAAATATTAGGAGACGTACCCGGACGCACCTGAATTGGGAGGAGCGGGTGGATCAGGTCATAATTGCGTAAGATGGGACGAGACACAGACAAGGAAGGGCGGGAAACGGCGTTGCGTCCAAAGGGAGTTGCTTTGCAGCAAGAACGGAACATTAATCGCAGGCAGCCGAACCATCTAGGCGGGACCAATTCCGAGTAGCAGACCAGCCGTGCGAAAAGCGGATTACTCTTCATTTTCATCATCACATTCTTCCCATCTCTCACGAACCGCATACATCACATTTTATACCCAGGGGTAGGCTGAAATTCAGGAACCCTTCGGACCGATTGCTATGTTGCCTCCTTTTCGGCGCCTTCGAAGACATGTCCGTGGTGTGCCATCGGGCTGTTGTGCAATGAAGACCGAGAGACACTGTAACCTTCCGACATCTGAATGAATCTCTCCAGCGATGTCACGTCGACTCGTGTAACGTAACTGGCCGTACATTTTTAGTCAAATTGAAGACGAATATGAGAAAGATGGTAGGGAAACGCAACCAGTCCGCGCACAGACGCACAGAATGTGTCTGACCGACGTCTACAGCCAAGCAAAAGCGGTCGGAACTGCAGCGTCGGGATGTCTACTGATGAGCCGGAAAGCTAGTATTGTCGAATCATACGGTATAGGGTGCAAAAGTGACTAAAAATTAATATATAACTATATGAAAAAACTATATATAGATCCGGGTAGAATTTATACTCAAAACTAGCTAATATAGATACTACCTAATTTAGCTAGATTTCGCACTACTTTTATATATATATTATACCCTATTACGCGCGCTAAGGGGGTTAATTTAATATACCCCTTTAGTTTTAATATAATATAATATAACTAGCTAACTTCTCTAATTGATACTAAATTACTTCAATTTAATATATTAAAAGTTATTTAATACTTTATTTAATCATTTCAAATACTCTTATATACTTATATATATAAGCGCTTAATATTACTTATAGTAATCCGTTATATTATATCTTTTTATTCTTAAGTTTATTAATTAGTAAGTAATCTAGGAGGTTAGCTCTAATCCCCTTAATAATAATACTTACAAGAGCATAGTTAAAGGTATTTATAATAACCTAGGGATTATTCTTTTATTATTATCCTCTATTATTATCCTAATAATATTATAAAGTTATTTAAAGAGTAGTTAAGTAGCTTCAGATATTACTAACCCTTCCTTTTATTTATTATTCTCTTATATTATAAGCTTTTTTATATAAAGCTTTATAATAATAAGGAGGTCTTAAGAGAAGTAAATTACTGAAGAGGAGAGGTTTCTAAGGAGTTAGGTATCTTCTCTTTTATAATTAATAGCTAAATAAATCCCGTATTATCATACTATAAGGACGATCTTAATTATTAATATATAGGTATTATAATATTCTCTATTTATCTCTACCTCTTATAAGGTATTTTAATAAAGTATTCTTATTAATAATGAGGCGTTATTACTATTACTTTTTAGGAGCTTTACTAGCTTAAAAGAGGGGTTATTATATTATTATATATTATAATAAAGTAAAAAGAACTAGAGTTATTTATACTTAGAGGGCTTAATTAGCTATATAATCTCTTACTTATTATATTAATAATAACTTAGTATAATATTTAACTATTAGATATAATCTCCTAGTAAAGACTCTAATTTTATTAACTAAATAAGTAAGCTAATTATACCTTCAATATAGGGTATTTCTCTTAGGCTATAGCTTTAGAGGTATATATTATTTATTAGATTAAGTTAAGTTTAGAATTACGCTGTAGCCCCTTTATAAAAAGACTATAATAAGCTCACCTAGTTTATAGGTATAACTTAGTGAATACGATATAGGTATTCTAACCTATACCTTCTACTAGTTAAAGAAAATAATATAAGAACCCTATATATTCCTATTTAAAAGTAAACCCTCTAAATATTACTATATAAAGTCGGACGCGCGCTATACTAGGGCTATTTATATTAGGGCTAAACGGGCTATTAAGGCTCTTATAGCTTAGAAACGCCCTTACTAAACCTTTTAGGAACGTAAAAGCTACTATTTAAGATAACTCCTTAACCTAAAGGTTAACCTTCTAGTAAGGTATTATAAAAGCTACTATTTAAGATAACTCCTTAACCTAAAAGGTTAACCTTCTAATAAGGTAACTATTATTATATAAGAGATAACTCCTTAACTAAAGTAGTCTTTCCTAAGAGGTTCTTATAGCTAGAAGTATAAGAAGCTCTATAAATAGGGCCTTATACCTCTCTTTGTTCCTTATCCTTATTTATAAAGTCCTAGGTATACTTATAACTTATAGTAAATCCTTAACTATATTAGTACTAGACCTTATATATAAATATAATAAGCCTAAGCGAGGTATACCCTTTACTATAAATAATATTTAACGGACTACTAGAGAGTTTAATATTAATATAATTAATAAAACCTACTCCTTAAGTAACTACTCTACTATATATAGAGAGTATATTATTAGTATAGCCCTCAAGAAGGCTTGCTTTAATACCCCTATAGGGGACTCTATAATACGCTACTATATTATAGCTAAGTAAGTAAACTTAGTAGTAGAGGTTTAGTAGGTTATTATATACCCTATAGAGTAGCCCTTCTTTAAGTAGGTCCTCTATATTACTAAGGCAAAGGTAGCTTATTAGGGCTTAAATATTAGTAAGTATAGCTTATATTGAATAGAGAGAGTATTACTAATAATAGCATAGCTACGAAGGCGTTAGCTAACCCGATTAAATAAGAGGACTAGTAAACGAAGTAGTAATAGAGGCGGTATTAATAGTATAGGTAGTATATAAGAGCATAAGTTAATAGTTTGATAGTCTATTAAATAAATATAAACCACGTTGTTATTAATATAAAGTTAAAGATCGTGAGGCTATAGGTATATATAAGTGGTGCTATAGTTAGGAGAGTTATAATTACGTACCTAAAGGCTATATATTATTAGGAGGCGCGGAGGTAGAAGGTCTATTATACTTAAGTAGGTAAAATTACTATATAGTAGCTAGAGGCCTTATTTATTAGATAAATTACTACTATTTACCTAAGTACTATTTAATTAGAGTTATTATATTAAAGGAAGGTATAAGTTTATAGTTATAATAGTAATTAGTAAGTTAGGTTAATAATAATTAGTATTAATATGTAAAGGTATTTAGGGGCTAAGGGCTATGGTTAGGTCAAACTAGTAGTAGAAGCACCTAAAAGGTAGGTCTAGTATTGCTATGCTACTTTTGCTTGCTTCTTCTAAGATTCTTCTTTTCTAGCTTTTAGTAAGTACTTACTAAGTCCTTGCTATAAGGGTTCTATACCCTAGACCTATAGGCCTCTCTATCCTTTTAGCTTATACTAGCTGAGGTATCTCTAGCTTCTCTAGCCTAAGTATCTAGTTCCTTATAATTATCCCCCTTCTAACTATAATAATCCCTATTATAAGGTTAGGTATTATAGGTTAGCCCTCTATTATTATCCCTCTTAGTTATCTAGGGTAGGTCCTAGTCCTTTATTATTATTACTATTATCTAGTATAATAATAGTTCGCTATATATTTACTAAAAGATAATAGAGCTCTTAGATTTATAGATATAGTAGCTAAGCCTATAGTCTTATTCCTTATAGTTCTTCCCCTTTCAAGCCCCTTTTATACCCTCTATCTAGGGTTAGTCTAAAGGGATCCTATTATTTTCTTTTAGAAGAGAATAGTTATCCTTATAATAACTTTATTTTTATTCTCTAGCTATTTGCCCTTTATCTAGCAAGTACTCTCTCATATTATACCCTTATAATAACTTCGTTTTTTATCCTATTATCCCCCTTCTAAATAAGCATATTATAAGGCTATTAAATAGGTTAGATAGTAACTACTATTACTAATTTACTATATCTACCTCCTAGTAGGTAGCACCTGCTATATTAAATAATTACTATTCTTTGCTATCTAAAGTTATAGCTACTTTTATAATTATTTAGTAAGGCCTCTTAATTATCTATAAAATAATAGCTTTTTCTTACCCTAGGGTTAGTTCTTTTCCCTCCTTATTATATTATACTATTTAATAACTACTTTTATATTACTTAAGCCCTTTATTAAGCCTTTATAGACCCTTTATAGGATCCTTCCTATCCTATAATACTTCTATAACTATTATAAATATTAAGAGCCTTATTAGCTAACTCCTCGCTAAGTATAGCCCTACTAAGTCCGAGCTTAGCAATAGTAACTATTAGTATAACTAAGTAGGTAGTAGCAAACCTTATATTAGCTATGCGCTATAGCTCCCTAAGAGTGCCTAGGTTATCCATGCTTATTAATATAATAGTAACTACACGTGCAAGATATACTAGGTTTATAGTATCAAGTACTATAAGGTAAGTTTAGTAATTATTTAGGGAAGGTCTAAGCTAACTTTTCCTATTTCTAGATCCCTACTTATCTTATTAATACTATTCGTTTCTATTAGAACTAGGTTAAGTATTATACCTATATAATTACTACTAGTTAGTATTAATAGCATAAGACTTTCTATATATTTATAGCTATAAAGCAGGGGCAGGAGCTTCTCTAATATCTCTATAACTAGTTAGTAAACCTACTAGCTCTAAGCCTAGTACTAAGAACTATAATAACTAACTACTTACTATAAGTATAGAAGAGAGTATAGCTTTATATACCTAGGCATATCTATAGGTTTTGCTTGAGGTAGGTTTTACCTTATAGTTAGTCTTATCCTTTTATTATTCTAATATATATTTATAAGCAGCTTGCTAGGCTAAGGATAAGGTTTTAGTTAAGAAGATTATAATATAGCTTGATAATACTCTTCCTACTTACTTATATAATAAAACCTATATCTTTAAGTGGGCTACCTTTCTTAATAAGCTTGAATAACAAAGAATATTAGCGAGAAAATAATCCCTAGGATATTATACATACCCTTGATTATACTCTTATATATATTATTACTAAGGGAACTAGAGCTAGCCTCCTAGATTACCTACTAATTAATAAACTTAAGAATAAAAAGAAAATATTATAAGGAATTATTATAAGTAATATTAGGTATTTTTATATATAGGTATATAGGAGCGTTTAAGATAATTAAATAAAGTATTAAATAACTTTAAATACGCTAGATTTTAGCGATTTAGTATTAATTAGAGAAGTTAGCTAGTTATATTATATTACGCTAAAACTAAAGGGGTATATTAAATTAACCCCCTAGGTATACATAGTAGGGGCGTAATATATATAAAAAAGTAGAGCGAAATCTAGCTAAATCGGGTAATACTTATATTATCTAGTTTTAGGTATAAATTCCGCCTAGATCTATATATAGAGTTTTTATCATAGTTATTTGTTGGTTTTCAATTACTTTTATACCCTATACTAGGCCTATAGCTACTATATAGTGATTTTACCTGCTTAAGTATAATAGACCTTCTAACTCCGCGCCTCCTCATAGTATGTAGCCTTTGGTTATATAATCTTACTAACTACTTCTCCTAACTATAGCCGCACTTCACTAGATAGCCTCACGGTCTTTAACTTCACATTAATACTAACGTGGTTTTTAATTATTTAATAGACTACAAAACTATGAAGTTATCCTCTTGCGCACTACTCGCGCACTACCCGCGCTGCTATTGAATACCGCCTCTATTACCGCTTTATCTACTAGCAGTCATCTTATTCGATCGGGTTAGTTAACGCCTTTATAGTAGCTATGCTATTATTAGTAACGCTCTCTCTATATTAAAGCAGTTAGTATAAGCTATACTTACTAACCCCTAATAGGCCTAGGCCGCCTGTACCTTAATAGTACGGAGGATCTACTTAAAGAAGGGCTACGCTATAGGGTATATAATAACCTGATAAACCTCTACTACTAAGTTTACTTCCTTAGCTATGATATAGAAGCATATTATAGAGTCCCCTATAGGGGTATTAAAGCGAGCCCTCTTAAGGGCTATACTAATAATATACTCTCTATATATAGTAGAGTAGTTACTAAAGGAGTAGATTTTATTAATTATATTAATACTAACTCTCTAGTAAGCTCTTTTATATTCTTTATATTAAAGGGTATAACTCGCGCAGTCTTAGTGTTTTTATATATAGGGTTTAATACTAATATAGTTCAGGATTTATTATAAGTTAGATAAGAATAAGGAAGAGAGAGGTATAAGGCCCTATTTATAGAGCTTCGCATACTTCTAGCTATAAGAACCTCTTAGGAAAGACCTCTTTAGTTAAGGAGTTATCTCTTATATAGTAGTACTTACCTTATTAGAAAGTTAACCTTTTAGGTTAAGGATTTATTTTAAATAGTAGCTTTTATAATACTTTACTAGAAGGTTAACCTTTAGGTTAAGGAGTTATCTCGCGTAGTAGCTTTGCTATAAGAGCCTTAGTAGCTTATTTAGCTCTAATATAATTAGCCCTAGTATAGTGCGTCCGACTTTATATAGTGATATTTAGAGGGTTTGCTTCTAAGTAGGAATATATAGGGTTCCTATATTAATCTCCTTAACTAGTAGAGGGTATAAGTTAAAATACTTATATAATATTTCCGGAATTATGCCTGCGAACTAGGTGAATTTATTATTGTCTTTTTATAAAGGGCCTATAGCGTAATTCCGAACTTAATACCCTATACTATATAATTCGATAATTAATAGTCTTATTAGCGTAGTAGTATAATTCCACACGCTATTAAAAAATCAAAAAATAATACCTATATAGCCCCGTGATGGAATCCTATATGTGGTACCTAAAAGAATGAGGTATACTAATAAATATAGGGATAGGCTAGTTCTAGCTTAGTCCCCTAGAGCTAAAGGGGCGTGTTAAATTAGTATACTTAAACATCCAGAAGGGATAGATTTATAATAATAAGCGGGTCTACATATCCTTTATAAATTTAATAAATAAATCCCTTATAAACTTCTTACTATAGCTAGTAGTTATAAATATTAGTATGGTAAAGTCTTATTTATAGCTAAACTATTTCTTTTGTAATAAGGCTTATAGTCTATAGGTTATTATACTAGATTATAACTTTTAATATAGTATTAATAGGTATACTTATAAATATAAGAGGTTTATCATTTAAAAGAGAGACTTATAGAGGTATAATTAGCTAGCGTTTAAATAATCCCTCCTTTACTACTTATAAGGGAGCTAGAAGCTCTACTTCTATAGTTAATATTATAAATATACTCTACTTATTTACGCTCTATAAGATTATTCCTCTAAATAGCTTTATAATGAATAATTATAGGCTCTTTCTATCTAAAGTATTATTAGTAAAACTCGCATCTAATACTACTTTAAGGCCTTTAGTTCATCCCTTAGGGACTCTATATTCTAGGTATAATCCCTTTATATATATAAGGTATTATATAATATAGTTTATTACTATATAATAATAAGGCCTAGGGTTTTATTAAATTAAGTAAGTTTATTAATTATAAATAAGATATTAGGTCTAGTTATTATTATAGTATATAAGAGGGACCCTACTTTCTATTAATACCTTATAATCTCGCCCTTTATTACTTCTCTATTATAAAGTAGGAGTTTATCTTATATTATTAGGGTCTTATAATCTCTTATAGGCTTATTAATAAGGAGTTTTAATAGTTTCTTAAGGAAGAATAATTTTAATAGTTATAGCTTATAACTAAGCTTGTCTTATATAATTTTAATCCTTAGAAACTACTAAGTATCCTTACTTCCATTAAGGTAGTATTATTATTAAAGTTTATAAAATAGTAGTTTAGCTCTTAACTCTTTAGATAGGGGGTATATAGATATATAGTTATTAATAAAAAAAGGATAAGATCTTATTATTATATTAGTAGTAGTTTTTACTAGCTACTCGCTTAAACCTATATATTATAAAGCTTATTTCTAGGTATTATTATAATAATAATAATAATTACTAAAGTCTATAGAGGGCTTTAAGTAGTTTTAAAATATAGCTATTATTATAATACCCTAGCGCCATCTCTATATAGACTTCCTTATGAAGATTAGTATAGATAAAGGTATTAACTATATTATACTATAGGAGGTTTATATTAAATCGATTTATAACTATAATTAGGGTCCTAAAGGATATCCCTACTAGGGTTATAATATATATATCCCTTAGATTATAAGGCTATTAATCTACTCTTATAATAAGTCTTGTCTTAACTTTAACTAGCCTTCTATACTTATTTAGTTTATAAGTATATATCTAGTAATAACTAAGGACTTTATACCCTTATATTATTGGATTAAGTATTTTAATTTATAATTTAAACTACTTATAGCTATTTAGATATAATATTTTTATGAGGGTTATAGCCTACAAAAGGCCGGGCCGGGGAAGGAAAGAGCAGTAGTAACATAGGGGGTAGTTATATTATAGAAGATAAGTTAGCCCTTCTAGCTACTTATGCGTGCGGAGCTCCTTTTTAGGGCTCGGCTCGGCTCGGCTGACTAATGCAGTTACACCTCGGCGCTAGCTTAGCGCTATAATCCTAATCCCTTATAATTTTAGCTTCTCTAGAGGGCTTAGTCTCTAAGTCTAATAATCCATAAAACTCCATAAAACTCCTGCTTGCGCTAGGATTCGAACCCTCTATAGCGCTTCTAATTAGTCTATTTTATATCTCTCGGGTCTAGGCCTTCAGGTCTTTCACCTAGTTACCGCGGCTTCGCTAGAGGCCCCCCCGGGCGCTCGGCGGCTCTGTCGTTATCTTCTATATAGCCTCGGGTCTTATACCTACGCGCCGTTAGCTTCTGCGCAGCTTCAGATCTTATACCTACGCGCTAGCGGGCTAGCTTCTTCTATATAGCCTCGGGTCTTATACCTATACGCTATTAGCTTCGCTAGAGGCCCCCCGGGCACTTAGCGGTCTATTATCTTCTATATAGCCTCGGGTCTTATACCTATATGCTATTAGCTTCTGCGCAGCTTCGGGTCTTTTACCTACGCGCTAGCGGGCTAGCTTCTTCTATATAGCCTCGGGTCTTATACCTATACGCTATTAGCTTCGCCAGAGGCCCCCCGGGCACTTAGCAGTCTATTATCTTCTATATAGCCTCAGGTCTTATACCTACGCGCTGTCAGCTTCTATATAGCTTCGGGTCTTATACCTATACGCTAGCGGGCTAGTTTCCTCTATACGGCCTCGGGTCTTATACCTACGCGCCGTCGGCTTCCGCATAGCTTCGGGTCTTTTACCTATATGCTAGCAGGCTTTGCCTACTAATACCCGAGGGCTTAGTAGTAGTAGTCTATTCGTCTTCTGATATATATAGCTCGAAAATGCTATCTTCTATAATCTATATGCCTCTCCTAGCAGGAGCAGCTATAATAGCTTTAATACTTATGCAGGGGCTGCCTGGACCCGCTAAGGGCCTAGCGACCTGCTAGCAGGAGCAGCACTAGTTAGTAGGGTAGCCCTTCTTATAGCACTCTTTATACTATAAATCGGCCTAGTAGTTAGCTTTATAGTAGCTTAGCTTATTATATTTTTAATATATACTACCCGGGGTATTAGGGCTATTATAGTTAAAATAAGCCCTCTTTAGAGCTAGCTTATTAGTAGCTACTCTCGCTAAGGGCTCTGCGAGCTGCTCTAGGTATATATCCTATAGCTGCTCTATAGTAATAGCTATAGCGCGTAGCTATTATATATTAAATTTTTAGTATTTAAAGCCCTACTAAAGCTAGGGTAAAAGCTAGAAATAAAAAGTAAGGGCTTAGGCCTGGGACTCTTTGAAGTCCGGGGTTCTAAAGGCTTAGTAGATTGCTAACTACTTAATAAAGAACTAGAGAGGCTATTAGCTAGGTTCTTACTAGAGGTTATTAAAGAAGCTATATAGCTAGCGTTCCTATAATCCGGGGTTAATATGCTCTTAGCAAATAAATATAGAGAAGTCGGCTTATATTAGATTAATAAGGCTAGTATAGTAATAATATTACTATATTTATAACCTAGCAGTTACCCTTATAAGTACTTACTAAATCTTCTATAGCTTAGAGGCTCCGGGCTAGAGGGTATTATTATCTTCTATCGCTATTAGCTAATTATAGGTTTAGGCTAGCATACTATCTTTAGCAAGGGTTCCGCAAGGGTACGCCGGAGGGCGTTTATATTCGCAGGCCCGGGTCTCGGAGACAGGCATAGGGCGCGCTAATAGGGCCCGAATAAGCGCATCGTTTTAGTCGGCTTAGCGCCGAACAGTTGCAATAAGTTCAGCGATAAGGGCTACGTTAGGGCCCGTGGTCATTACTAGAGGGGTTTCGGAAGCAAAATTTTCACTTAGCTCATCAGGCGCGGAAGCGCTAGCAACGCCTCAGCAGAGGCCTGATCTCATATTACTACTTATTCTAGAGCTAGCTACTTATATAATTAAGTAGAACTTATCTAATTATAAGGGTTATAGCCTATAAAAGGCTAGGCTAGGGAAGGAAAGAGTAGTAGTAATATAGGGGGTAGTTATATTATAGAAGATAAGTTAGCCCTTCTAGCTACTTATGCGTGCGGAGCCCCTTTTTAGGGCTCAGCTCGGCTCGGCTGACTAATGCGGTTACACCTCGGCGCCGGCTCGGCGCTGTAATCCTAATCCCTTACAATTTTAGCTTCTCTAAACTTATCCCCTAGTAAGTGATTAGTTAATTAGCTATAGGATAAGGATAATAATAATAAACCCCTCTAGTAGGTTCTTAATAGAAATCTCTTTAACCTATTTATAATAAAATTATGTATTGCTTTTAGACTAAATAGGGGGGTCCTAGCTTTATAGCTTAATACCTAGCTATACTCCTTATTAATACTAAGTTAGCTAGATTATAAATAGGTATAGAGGTTATTTTATTATTAATTTCTACTTAGCTTTATACTAGCTAGGAATATTACCTTATAGGAGGTCCTTAAGGTTATTTTAAACTTCTTAGGTTTAGTAATACTAGCCTTATATCCCTTTATTTTAAGATCCTCTACTACTTAGAAGAATAATAAGGAAGGAGATTAAGGTAGAGTAATAAGCTAGAACTTAGCTTAGGAGTATTAAAATATATCTTAACTTAGCTAGGGCTTAGTAAGTATATTAACTTTATTTATATCTATTTATCTAGTTAAGAATAACTACTTAGTATTTTTATTATCATTAGCGTTATTAGTATAGGGTATATATTAGAGCTTTATTAACTTAATAATATTATTATAGTAATTACTAATATCCTCCTAGTTTATTTCTTATAAGTTATCATTCTTTTTATTAATATTACTACTAAATCTTTAGGTTTTATTACATTAAATATTTTATATAGTAATAACTTCTCGCTTAGCTAGGTATTGTATTTAATATAAGTTAGAGGAGGTATAACCTATATAGTATTTAATCTAAGCCTTAGATTTAAAGCGCTAGAGCTAGTTTTTATATAGCTAGGCTTAACTAGTTATTATAAAGACTTTATAGCTATACTAGCGAAGGTAGGAAATATCTAGTATGATAGTATTACCCTTTATAGGTCTATATAAGAGCTCGTATAATATCTTCTAGCCCCTTAATTATAATAGCATATAGTTATAGGTATATATTATTATTATATAAACCTCTAGCTATAAGTATAGTAGTAGCTTTAATGATATATAAAGATATCTAGCTTTTACTTTTATATTTATAGTAATCCTCTCTCCTTTACTATTTTAAGCTTAGGTATTTAGTATAAATAGCTTAATTTAAATATTAAGTATCTAAATAAGATCCTTAAGTTCTAGGTATTTTAAGATCTTATTACTATACTTAAATGCTTGTTATTATACTAAGTTCCCTTTTAAGAGAGTTAATAAACAAAGTAAATACCTTTATTAAGGTTCTCATAAATTAATTTTTAAGGTAATAATCCTAGGTATAACCTAGTAGTTTATGTATAAATAGTAATGGGGTTATGAAACCTCTATACTCTTGTTTAAGTAAGTAAAGGTCTAAAGCTACTTATCTCCTTAATATTAATATAATAATACCCTCTCTTAATATTTAATAGACTTAATATATTATATTCTCTAGCCTATAAGTATTATAATCTATTATTATGATAGGTATCCCCCTTTTACTCTCGCTATATATATTACTACCTCTAGTTAGTATATAATAGCCTCTCTAGTATCGCTAAGTTATAAATGCTAGTTACTATAACTCCTTTTTAAGGCTTCCTTCTTATTAATATAATATATATTATATTACAGAGGAGTTAGTATAATATTATTATTAAACGCTGCTTAGGTCTTCTTTAGTATATACTTAAGAGTATATTAATTATAGATATCTAGGACCTTTGCTATATAGGTCCTATTATATTATTAGAGGTATTACTAATCTGAATTATTTTTCTAGTATATCCCCTTTATCCTTGAGTATCTATAGGATATAAGATTACTTATTATTATACTATAATATATAGCCTTATTAAGGTAGAAGGTAGCTTAATACCCTCCTAGCTTAACTATATTTATAAATATAGATATATATGATTTAATAGGTATTAGCTTAGATCCTATAAAGATAAAGTCTTTATTATAAGTATTATAGAGAGTTTAAAACTAATTAAGGCTATTTAGAATATAAACTATTAATTCTAAATCTAGTAATACCGATTTAGATAGCTTATAGTTATAACCTATTAAGAATAGTACTCCCTTAGGTTTAATCTTTCCTTGATATCTTATTAAAAGTTATAAGTTCTTTATAGAGATCTTTAAATAGTTAATCTTATTTACTAATTCCCCTTTATATCTCTCCTTTACTAACTTAATAATAGCTTTATTTAGAGTCCAATAGTCTAGCGCTTTATTAATAAAGATATATTAGTTTTTAAACTCTGTATTAGTTTATCTCTTTCTTAAATTACTTTATGGTTAAGGAGGTTTTAATATATAGATAGGGATATTACATGTTATTAGTCTAAATACTCCTCCTTTTATAATGTATAACTTAGAGCTTAGTAAATTAATTATATAAGAAATCTCTCTATATATACTCTTAATAAGATTAGATAACTTTAGGGTTCTATTATTAATATCCTTTCTATAAGTTAACTTTTATATCATTATTTATAGTGTAAGGGGTATTTCATAGGTAGTATAAATAAAGTTATTAAACTATTCTAACTTATTACTACTTTCTATGATTCTAATAGCTCCTAGTTCTAATATAGCTATATAATAATCCTCTTTTTTATAAGGGATTTAGAGGATTTTAATATATCTCTCTAGTAGCTTTAAGCTAATAGATCGTATTAGTTCCTACCCTTACTCTTAACTAAATAATACCCTTACTAATTAAGTTCTCTAGAATAGAATAGATTTAATAATACTTAGGATAAACTATCTCTTAAATATGATCCTTAAACTAGATTACTACTTTATATAGCTCTTTAATCTCCTTTATCTTATCCTTATATATCGCTATATATATATATAAATACCATAGGTATATCTTAATAATTTCTATTATAGCCTTATAAACTTTAAATAAACTTCAATAAATAACTATAGTATATATAGTTATATATCCATATAATAAATCTTTAATAACACACTAATAACTATAAAACATAGACTAATAATTATAATTATATTTCATACTAGAAATAAATCCTTTACAAATTTATGCAAATTCTAATAATATTAATAACCTTATATATATATATATATATATGTTTATAATCCTTATATCTATAGCTATAAATATATTAAAAAGAATAGTGCACGGACAACTTAGTGATCTAAGCACGAATCTGCTTAATAAGCTTAATAATTAGCTATTTAGTAGCTATATTCTAGAATATCTTTCCCCTCACTTACTAAGGGTATAATTTATAACTTAGAAATTATATTAATAGTATTGACGATTTATCAATCAATTCATTCTAACAAAAATGCTTCCTTATGCTTAAATCCATTAGCTTTTATTATAATATGCCCTAGCCTATTAATACCTATTATTTAGGCTGCTTTTCAGTCCTCTTCGCTGCCTAGATACCTATTCTTACAATTATAATATTAAAAGCCTTATTATAATAAGTTATATTATTGAAGTATATTAGTATAAATTCTATATACGACAAGATCTCTTATAACCTCTTTTATCACTATCTCCTACCATATTATAACCTATATAGAGCCTTAAAGAGTTTATAAACCTTCTTTGAATTTACTTTATATTTATATAAAAATATTAGCTCAGCGTATTATAGATTTATTAAGAGATCCTTAATTAGTAAGATATTATATAAATTACTCCTTTAGCTCTCTATTTTAGTATTTACTAATAAAGTCCTATTACTATATAGAGTATCTCTTCCAATACATGTGTATACTAATAGGATCTACTATAATACTATTTAAGATATTAAGGTATATACTTAGATAATCTTATACTTAGAGACTAATAAAACGCCTCTTATTATAATCTATACCTTATACTTTATAAGTATATTATAGGCTTTCTTATACTTTTATATCTATTTAGCTAATACGTTGAAGCCTCTTAGAGCCTCTTTCTTATTAATAAATCATAAAACTCCCTTTTGAATTAAGCTATATCTCTTATTAAATACTATTTTTACTTATAGTTATTAGTTATTCATAGGTCTATTTTATCCTCTTATAATAGTTTTTAGGTCTAAGTAAGGCTATAAAGGTACTTTCAATTTATCTCTAAAGGGGTTTTATATAAAAGCTATAATATCAGTATATATTATATATTCCTCCTCTAGAGAGTTAGGCTCTCTAATTTACTCTATTTACTCTGTATATTTAATTCATACTACTATATATATAGCGTTATAACTATAGGCCCTATTTAGGTAGTAATATTTACTACCGCTCTACTAGCTCTACTATAGGCTTATAAAAGATAATATTAGAGTAAATAATAATCTTATTCCGCTCTTATACCTATATCCTATATACTTAGTCTTTATAAATATTAATAGAAATACCCTTTTTAGCTTATTTAGTAATCTTCTCGCTCTTTATTTATACCTCTGAGTTAATATAAATTATATATATAATTTTAATTAACCTTACGTAACTTATATTAAGTATATAGTCTTCTCTTAAGGTTAATTACTTATTATAGAGCGCATATCTTACTTAATACTACTATAGTAAAGAAGTAATTAATAATATAGACTGTTAATATAAGTAGAAATAGCTATAGCTCTATTAGGACTTTAAGATTAATACCTAAAGCGCGCGCGTTACTTAACATAATTCATATTATATACTCTATAGTATTATTCTATATATATACATATATAGTAATAAAAACTCTACTTTTTATTTTATTATCTTATAGAATAGCTTTAGAGTAAGTTACTATAAACTCTTCTAATCTATCTATATAAATAACCTTCATTATTATACTAAAGGCGTTCTTCCATCTTTTAAAGCATACTTATAATTAAGATACTAACCTATTCTTTATATCTATAAAGTTAATTACTTAGAATTGTATCTTATTATTTATAACTAATAAAAGGTATTTAAAGTATTCTATTAGCTTTATCTCTTTAATATCTATATAAAGAATATTTTTTATCTTCTCTATATAGTACCTAGATATCTATAAGCAGAATTATAAACTCTTTAAGAGATTATATATCTTATATAGCTATAGGACTACTAACTTAGAGGTTATTATATAACCCTTTATTATCTTAATAGTCTTCTTTATCTCTCTAAAGCCTAAGTACTCTAGCTTATAATACTAGAGCTCTAATTTAGTTCTCTATTATATAATACAAATTACTTATATTCTTAAATCTTATTTATAAGTAATAGTAAAGTTAAAGCCTTACTATTAGGTATATTAATTAGAAAGCCTAATGTATATAAAATATCTTATGGCTATATTGCTTTCTTACTATTAAAGTATAGAGTAATTAAATCTATATACTTAAAGTAAATATTACTTTCTCTTATATAAATTATATATAGAGTTATTAATAGTATAAACCTATTGTTATTATATCATAATATATTATCAATATTATATATTTTCGTGCCTATACCCTGTAGCTAAGCGCTATTACTATACTTAATTATCCTTAAAATAGTCTCCTTGTATTTAGTTGTTTTAGACTTCTCTATTTATACCAAGTATATTACGAGGTTATTTTAAGCTGCTTAAAAGTTATCTAAGTTCAAAGAAATATCATACAGTTACTCTATTACTTTCTATATCTCTTTTATAGACTCATTTCTAAATATATTTATCTTATTACTACTATTTATTAATATTAATTATTACTACTATTTATTAATATTAATAAACCTTTCTTCTTAGGACTGTAATTAAAGTAACTTTACTATATAATACTAATATACTTATTACTATAATAACTATAGCTCTACTAGTCCTTTCTAGGCTACTTTTACTTATCTTCTTTAGATAACTTATTTACAACTTAGGTTATAAGTATAGCTTTTATCTTCTTACTTATATAAGCCTTTAACTATAGGTTTAATATAAGTACTTTAATTAATCTAATACTACCTTTATAATACGTTAATTATTAGTATATAGCTTAGTTATAGGATTAGTTTTCTACTTCTTAAATAAATACTTCCATAATATCTTTAGTAGTAATAATATTATCCGCTTATTAATGATTATACTATTACTTATAGAATTTCAATATATACACTATTATGTCGCCCTTTTTAAGCTTTAGTATATATATTTAGTTCTATAATTAGCCTTATAGTATAATACTAGCACTATTACTATACTATAGCGATATATAATATACTATTATTAGGTTCGGAGTTATGCCATAGCCCCTTCATAAAAGGATTATAATAAATTTGCCTAGTTTATAAGTATAATTTAGGAAATACTATATAGGTATTTTAACTTATACCTTCTACTAGTAATAGAAAATAATATAAGAACCCCATATATTCCTACTTAGAAGTAAACCCTTATATAAAGTTAGATATATACTATACTAGGGCTAATTATATTAGAGCTAAATAGGCTACTAAGGCTCTTATAGCCTAGAAATACCCTCGATAAACCTTCTAATAAGGTGCTATAAAAGCTATTATATAAGATAACTCCTTAACCTACCTTCTAGTAAGGTAAATACTACTATATATGAGATAACTCCTTAACTAAAGAGGTCTTTCCTAATCGGTTCGTATAGCTAGAAGTATAAAAGGTTTTATAAGTAGAGCCTTATACCTCTCTCTCTTCCTTGTTTATAAAGTCCTAGGTATACCTATAACCTATAATAAATCCTTAAAGATATTAGTACTAGACCCTTTGTATAAAAACGCTAAGCCTGCGCGAGGTATACCCTTTAATATAAAGAATATAAAAGAGCTGACTAGAGAGTCTAATCTTAATATAATTAATAAAACCTAGTCTTTTATTAACTACTCTATTATATATAGAGAGTATATTACTAATATAGCCCTTAAGAGCGCTCTTATTAATACCACTAGAGGGGATACTTATAATTATATTATAACTAAGTAAGTAGACTTAGTAATAAAAGCTAGGCGGGTTATTATATACCCTATAGAATAGCTCTTCTTCAAGTAGGTCTTCTATACTATTAAGGTAGAGGTAGCCTAGGCCTATTAGGGGAATATTAGTAAGTATAGCTTATACTAACTACTTTAATATAGAGAGAGTATTACTAGAAATAATATAGCTAGTAGATAAAGCGGTAATAGAGGTAGTATTAGTAGCGCGAGTAATACGCGAGAGGATAAGTTAATAGTTTTATAGTCTTTAAATAATTAAAAACTATATTATTATTAATATAAAGTTAAAGATCATAAGGTTATAGGTATATATAAGTTTAGCTATATTTAGGAGACGTAGGTAGTAATTATAATTATATAACCGAAGGCTATAAATTATTAGGAGGCGCGGAGTTAGAAGGTCTATTATACTTGAGTAGGTAAAATCACTTCATAGTAGCTAGAGGCTATAATACACTACTATTAGTTACTACCTAGCTATAGATTTAGACCGCTCCGGCACGCCTATGCGCAGAGCCTCTTAGTTAGATATCTTAACTTAATTAACCTAATATATTACTTATATTCCTATAATATCTAGTAGTATAACTACTTTAATCCGCATAACTAATATAGTTTATTACTATATAATAGTCAATATTACAATAAGTAAATAAGCTATTTTTTTAGCTCTTTTCTAATACTAGTAATAGTAATATACTATCGCTAGCGCTTAACTATATTACTACTAACATATACGCAGTAGTAGAGCTTTTTTAAAACTTGAAGAGATCCTATAAGGGATTATTAATACTACTAATACTAATACTCTTAATACTAATATATACCTTAGGACCCTTTAGAATAGCTATTAATTAAGACCCTTTTACTAGGCTAGACTTATTAACCTCTACTACCCTACTATAGATTAGGTTCGGAGTTATACTATAGCCCCTTCGCAAAAAGGCTATACTAAATTCACCTACTTTATAGGTATAATTTAGGAAATACTATATATGTATTTCAACCTATACCCTCTACTAGTTTAGGAAAATAATATAAGAACCCTATATATTCCTACTTAGAAGTAAACCCTCTAAATACTACTATATAAAGTTAGATATGCGCTATACTAGGGCTAATTGTATTAGAGCTAAACGGGCTACTAAGGCTCTTATAGTAATACCCTCACTAAACCTTCTAGTAAGGGGCTATAAATACTACTATATAAGAGATAACTCCTTAACTAAAGAGATCTTTCCTAAGAGGTTCTTATAGCTAGAAGTATAAGAAGCTCTATAAGTAGGGCCTTATACCTCTCCCTCTTCCTTATCCTTATAACCTATAATAAATCCTATTATACCTTAAAGATACTAGTACTAGACCCTATATATAAAAACGCTAAGCCTGCGCGAGGTATACCCTTTAATACTAATAACATATAAGAGATTACTAGAGAGTTTAATATTAATATAATTAATAAAACCTACTCCTTTATTAATTACTCTATTATATATATAGAGTATATTATTAGTATACCCCTAGAGGGGCTACTTATAATTATATTATAGCTAAGTAAGTAAACTTAGTAGTAAAAGCTAGGCGGGTTATTATATACCCTATAGAGTGTAAAGGTATTTAGGGGCTAAGGGCCACGGTTAGGTCAAACTGATAGTAGAAGCACCCAAATGGTAGGTCTAGTATTACTATGCTACTTTTGCTTGCTTCTTCTAAGATTCTTCTTTTCTAGCTTTTAGTAAGTACTTACTAAGTCCTTGCTATAAGGGTTCTATACCCTAGACCTATAGGCCTCTCTATCCTTTTAGC